>BQNB010059751.1:0-35941 GCA_026074375.1 Tanacetum coccineum | reverse complement strand
AAGATTGATAATTTTTGTCGGAGCTTTGAAAAGAGAAAGGAAGTAAATTGGGATACTGCCGAGCACCGATTTAACTAAGGTGAGCCTTCCTCCTATTGGCGAGACCCTTCTTGAGTGTGCAAGATATTGGTGATGTACTTACGTCATTGTTATGCAATCACGTGACGTTTATAGTAAAAAATACATTATATGTCAAAGTAAAACATTAAGTCTTCAGTGTGCATAAATACTTGCATTTACGTGAACAATCAGCTATTTTGAGGTTTAGGATATCGTGAACTCACCCGGATTCTGTATGCAGTTTCTGCAAACTCTTATGTTGCCCTAATGACCCAAAAAACGGAACACATAGTATTCAACCGTTCGCTCATAATCCTGACATACAAAAAATCATACAAAACCACATATTAAAATTACATGATTAAATCTGTAACATTGACACAAATGGTAGTAAAACAATCAAATGATTACCCAGAATTTATAAACAATAGTTTCCCTTATTTTTGGTGGCACGTCAGCCATGTGTCTCGTATACCCTCCTTGGATCTTTAACGACGCTCTTTATCAAACCTAGCATGGATTCCCATTGAAATTTAGTACATCAATCGTAAAAGTCAATTACTCCTAGAAACATTATAGTCACATAACAACAACAAAGTCAAACAAAGTAAGCCTTTTTGGTATTTACTAACATATATCAATTTGCTTTGTTTAACACCACCCATATTGGAGTTGCTTGAAATCAGGGTTTAATAGGTAAGTAAAATTGAAAATTCACAAAACTAAACACAATTAAACCTAAACCCATCCAACTCCAACTTAATCAAGCCTCAATTCTCTCGAATATATACACTGATTAGTTAAAACAACAACAAACCCACTTGATATAAACTAACAAAATGCAACAACAACAAAAAAATCCGGCAGTGACACATAACGGTTACCAAAAAATAAATTCAAACCATTGATTTCTGATGTTGAGTTTAATAGGGACGAAGATTCTGATGTGCCTACTCCTGTTGATGAACATACGAACCTGAAAAAATCAAATCAACCCCATAAAAACACGTAATCAAAAACACCCATAAACCGAATGTCTTATCAAAAAATGTAATCAAAATCTTAAAATCTACCTGAGATTAGATCGCGGGTATATTGTTGTGATGGATAAACTTTCTGTGGGTTTTTAGAGAGAGAGGGGAAGAAGGAGATCTGCGTTTTTTTGTTTGAGAGAGAAAGGTAAATGAGAGAGAGAGTGTGTGACACGTATTTGTCTTTGTATGTGTGTTGGACACGCACAACCGATACAATCGGAGGTAAAAAAAAATGGGTCAGACCCGGGTCGACGGTCCCGGTCAGCGGAGGAAGCATTAAATGTGGCATTAAATAAGCATGTTGCCTTTTAATAAAATTACATAATACGAGGTGTTCCGACCCGTGCATTGCACCGGGCTAAGGCTGTGAGCAAAATTTGATTGTTAAGCTACTCTCTTCGATTTGAGGACTGTATAAAACAGTTGATGTACTTAAGTTTTATAAAACGCTTTAAGTTTGAAGAAAGTAATTTGTTGAGGGCATTATTATTTTTAGTTGTTTTAGTATATGACGACAGAAATGGTTTGCTTACTAACCGAACAAACTGTTAGCCATGTCTCTGGTTGGTTAATGTAACGGATTTTTTAGGGGTTTTTTATTGTTAAAATATAATTGCAAGGGTTTTAGTTTGTGTTTTACTTATAAGGTGGGGGTTTAGTTTGTGTTTTTTAGAAAGAAGAAGGATTTAGTTTGTGCCAATTAGGAAATTGTTTCACTGTATAAAGGATTTGATCAGCATTTACATCACCTCTATGTGTAACGGCGGCTCATATTCTCAAGTAATGATGGTTCTCGTTTAATTTTCCACCATACAGCTGGTTGAGATGCCATTTCTACACCACACAAACACCCTATATATATTACTCTTTTATTGTTTATTTATCATCATTGAGTCTACAACATTTGAGAAACATTTTTTCATCTGTCTTCCCATTTCATACTTTTCTCCCAATATCTTCTCTTTCATTCACTTTGATCAAAAATGGCAGCACCTGGAGCAGGAAATCAAGTTGATAGGCGTGTGGTTGATGATCTTGTTGCTTATAGTGGCCAGACATCTGTCAATGGTTATATAAAGTTTTTCAAGGCTCAACAACTTGCTGAAACTCGTCTTTTTGTCAATCGAATGCATGAAGAAGCCCAAACTTCAAGGAATATGATTGCTCAGTTGAACGCACTTATTGCTGAAATGGAAGCTTTTGAGGATCAGGGAGAAGTGTTTGACACCTTGATGGGTCTTAGGGATGATAGGCGTGTTGAAGAGACTAAATCACAGGGGTTGAATGACTTGGTTACTCAGGGAGAGGAGGAGATTGAGATAAAGGAAGCACAGTTGAAGGTGATGGAAGATTGAAGATTTTGTGTTTATGGAAGGGGATGGGTTTATTTTGTTTTGATTGTCATCTTTTATGTTTGTCTAGTGTTTTGAATGTTTAGGATGTCTTTGTGGTTTAAGTTTATATGAATGATGGAAGTTGTATGGATCTTTTTTGGCTTAATGCAAGTGAAAATTATGGTTTTTATCTAAAGTAATGTGTTTGTTGCATTTTTTAATGTGTTTTGATTTTATTTTCAATTTTTTGCAATTGTTAGTTATGTTTTATTCTGCGAGTTTTGTAGATGTTAGGTGTATGTCAGAATTATGGTTTATGTATGTGTAATGTATTCATGTTGGATGTTGTTTTGTGGTTGAAGTATGTTGTTGCTTACTTTGATTTGGGTTTGATTATTTGATGGAGGGCTTGTATGGTCGGCTTAGTGGTATGGTCTAGTTTCAACATTTGTTTGCAGCTACGAAGTGTTTGTTAGGCGTTGTTGTTTATTATTATTGATAGTTTGTGTTTTAGTACTTATTTTTGGATATGATTCAGGGATGGGTTGTAATATGATTCCAAGCATGAAGTTTGTGTTTGGTGATGTTGGTAATAGGTTGTGTTATGATGTTGAGTTATGTGTGTAGTTTCGATAGTCGAATTTCTATTAGCAATGCCATGAATCTAACAGGGTTAGGTGCAAAAGATTAGAAGGTTTAGTCGTGCTTTACTTTTAGGCCGTTAATTTGTTTTGCTGTATTTTAGTAGCATTGAGATTGATATGGATGTGCCGTGTTTGAAAGTTGCCAGACAGTTATTGTTGTTTTTTTCCTTTCCGTTTGATGTGCATCTGAATGTGCATTGTTGGAAATGCTGCAGTTTGTTTACGGGTTTAAATTCCTTATTCTTTATGTAGGTAATAATGATTGTGTGGCTCAACGGTTTTTTTCTCCATGGTTGCCTTTTGAGTTTTTTTGGTGGCTAAATGTTACAGTTTGTTTACGGGTGGGATAGAATTGAGTGCAGAAGTTGTTGTGTTGTTGTTTAGGTATCTGCAGTTACTAAAGGTAAAACAGTTAGAGAATATTTAGAGATTGAGTTAATTGTCATTAGTATGTTTAAATTCCTGCCTTTCCTCTTTATGTAGGTAATAATGATTGTGTGGCTCGGCGGTTTTTCTTTCCATGGTTGCCTTTTGAGTTTCTTTGGTGGCTTATTTAAATCTGAAATTGGTATTAGTTTTTCATATCACACATACATTTACACTCTCATATTTAAGTTTTTTTCCATGGCTGTTTTTTTGATGTTGGATAAGTTAACTGAGATTTCTGGTTCTTTTCGTCTGCAGGATAAGATGAAGGTTGTGTTTAGCCAAGCCTGCAGTGCAGATGAATCTTTCATTAAGTTAATGCGTTCTCTTTGCTCTAGTCTTAGGTTGAGTCTGAAAAAGCATCATCGGTTGATAGCTGAGATGGAGGCTTTGGGACAGCGGGGAGATGCATTGAGGAGGTCTTTGGACTACATGAGGGACTTTTAATATTTCTGCCACGCTGGATTCTAGAGACCACTGTTTGGCTAAAAGTCAAATAAGGATGCGTTTGAATCTGGTTAGTGGCTACATAGATGAAGCAAAGTAGTAAGGTTTGATAGTTTGTGGTGTTTTGTTAGGTTTATGAATAAGGTAGAATATGGTTTTGAGTTGTTATGATGTTAATAGCTGGAATAATGCTGTAATGTTTTCAATGGAATGAATGAATGTATTCTGCTATTGTGTTTAGATTTTCTTATGCTTTGTATATAAGTCTCTTGATATTGGGTATTGATTCCATGTTTTTGTGGACGTCACTCGGTTTGTTACTGATTTATGCAGCCTCTTGAATTGGTACTGTGACAGTTCTTTGTTACTAAAGGCGTATTTTTAGTTGTGCTTCAATTTAGTTGGTTGCCATTTGTTGTTTTAGTGAATGCATTAAGGTCTGCAGAGTACTGTAAGTTTGTAGGTACATATGAATTGGTGTTTGTTTGTCTGTGTTTACGGAAACTCTTTAATCTTCCTAATGAATTTGAACCGGTGGTTTATTGTAACTCTTGCATATGGATGTTAATGGTATAGGTTTTATTGGAATGAATGTGTGTTGGGTTTATTGTTTAAATTTTTAGAGCAGTAATCTGTACTTAAAGGTTTGCTCGACTTTATTTTGTTTGCTGGTGGTTTGTTTCGCAGTTGTGAGCGATAGTTGAAAATAGTTGCTTTTTTGGTTAAAGTCATAAGGATATTGTTCATATGGATATGTAGTGTTGGAGTGTTGTAATTTTTGTTATGTGGTGCTGAAAAGGGAGTGCAGCAGTTGGTTTTCTCAAGTGGGTCGTAGGGCTGAATTTATACTTGTTAGAGTTTACTTGTTTGCCATATTCAGCCTGGATGGTTGAGTAAGGTAAAGTATTTGCACTTACAAATTCTGTAGGAGTTACAAAATATGTATAGTTTTAGTTATTATGATTAGTATGTTTTAAATTTTGTGCTTTAACTATTATCAAACAAATAATGTTTGAGAGGCTTATCAGCTACCTTTTGCAATGTTGTTTGTTGGGTTTCAATTTAGGAGAGGAAAGGAAATTAATGTTGCCTATTTATATGTGAATTGTGTTGTAGGTTCTCATATCATTCTCACATCTAAATCTTTTTGTTTTTTTCCATTCCTCAATTTTCTATATTAGAATAAGTTAGCGGAGGCTGTCGATTATTTAGCAAATGTCAATAGTAGAAATGAATATGTGTTTACCAAGCGTGTGGATGTTGTGACAAGCCTTTGCTGGATTATTGCGTGAATTTTGTGTTTTAGTCCTTAGGATTACCTGAGAGCAAGAATCGTGGTTGATGAAGGCTTTGAGGAACTGGAGCAAGACAGATGCAGTTGGCTTTGGGAAACATGAGAGAAATTGTTTCTACTTAATGATGCTAACGCTTGGTGTGTTTGAAACAACTGTTGGCATTGTATCATGATGCGATGCGTTGAAGAAATGGGGGTTACGTGGCCTAGATGTATGAATAGGAGTTAGCCTTGATAGTATCTGGTCATTGCTGTTTTGTCTGTTAATAGCTGGAATAATGCTGTAATGTTTTCAATGGAATGAATGAATGTATTCTGCTATTGTGTTTAGATTTTCTTATGCTTTGTATATAAGTCTCTTGATATTGGGTATTGATTCCATGTTTTTGTGGACGTCACTCGGTTTGTTACTGATTTATGCAGCCTCTTGAATTGGTACTGTGACAGTTCTTTGTTTGGTTGCCATTTGTCGTTGTAGTGAATGCATTAATGTCTGCAGAGTACTATAAGTTTGTAGGTACATATGAATTACTCGAAGTTATTTGTTGGCTCGTTGGCTCATGAGTTAGCTTTAAAGGATGGTTACGTGGCCGAGATGGAGGAATAGGAGTTAGCCTTGATAGGTTCTGGTCATTTGCTTGTTTTGTCTTGGTTATTGGTGATTAATGCATTTGATGTTTTAGGTTTTTAAATAAATAAGATGATGGATTTAAGATGTTATGGTGTTCACATTTCTTGTAATGTTGTAATATTTGTTACAGTTGATGATGACTTATATATAATTGTATTGAGTTTTGTTTCGTCATTTTAAGATTTGTTAGAAATGGCATGGGGTGTTGCTTATTTATGCAGGTGAATGAGTGTTTGCCTTTTGTATAAAGCCGTAGTTGAACTGTCATGGTGTGTTATGTCTTTATGTAAGTTAATGGGGAAGATTTGGAATTGGTTTTGAGTAGTTTAAAAATGTCATTGGTTTGGTATGTGGAAACATAGCAGATATGCTATGAATTGTATTGGTTTGACAACAATTTCTTTGTTTTTTTATCTTGCATTGTTTCCATTTTGTGGTTCCCGCAGTTTAAATGTGTTTCGCAATGTGTATGGTTACATGGTTAACATAATACCAAGGTTTTTAAGAAAACCTGGGACATGAAGTCAAAGTCAACTCATTAGTAATTGTCTAAAATAAAGACCTGGCTCTATCGGGTCATTTCATTTCTTTCTTTTTCCCCTTCCCCGTTTGAAACAAATTGCCTTGATATTTGAAGATTACTTGTGTAGGATTAATATGCTAGGAATTTTGTCTGAAGGATTTCGGTTACAGGTTTGTACCCTAATTATATTGTGTATATTTTCCGTTTCATGTTTTTAAATGTGGGGACCATTTTGGGTTTTTTTGTAATTAGGGTTCGCAATAGAAACTGAAGGATTATTGAACCCGAATTTGGTGATTCTTCCTGTTTGTAATTATGTGAATCAATTTAGACATTTGGCAATGTTACTTCATTAGGATTAAATCTAATTTCGATTGGAAAAAACATTACATTGAATTGCTTTACTTCTCCGCTACAGTACCCTGATAGGTGACACTGTGTGTATTATTGTTGTGCGTAGAGGCACTCTAAGAGGTTGACAGTTTGCGCCTTTGACGGTTTTAGTTAATAAGCTCGAGCTGCCTTTAGCATTCTTTATTTCCTTCTCTTCCTTTTCAAAATGGTTGGTCCTGTGTTTTGTGTGAAACTCCACAGAACTGTAAATACATTGGAATATCATTTAGCGATTGTATATCCGTTGATCTGATTATTTGTAATTGATAGTAGAAGCTTTGTGTAAGAGATAATACTCGTGTGTTGTTAGCTTAGGTTGTTGAACACTTCTTTGTACACAATGTTTCGCGTACACCGTTTGAACTTTTGGTCTTCATCTGTGTTCATGAGGATTTTCAGGCCCTCAGGACTTGTGACTCTGGATAGTGCAACATACAGTTGTCCATGGCTAAATACGGGATCAGGTAAATAGAGGCCAACGTAATTAAGTGATTGGCCCTGGCTTTTGTTAATCGTCATGGCATAACATTGTTTCACTGGATATTACATGTGTTTCTATACGAAGGGCCATTTTTTTGTGTAGATGTTAAAATGATTCTGTGTATATCGACAATCTTGCCTACATGTGATCCGGTAAGGATTTTTGCCCGAATTATGAACTCACCGAGCTCTGTAATGATCAATCTAGTTCCATTGCATAGTCCCTTGGCTGGATTAATATTTCTTAAAAGCATGATTGGTAGTTCTTTTTTAAACACAAAGCATGCGGCGGCATTCCTGGGAAGTTCAGTGTATTTAGGAACTCGGTTGGGAACAGATGTTGTTGGTCAAGAGTTTCAGTCGAGGCTTTGCATACCTCATCTGCACTATTGTAAGTTAGAGATTGTCCTGCTAACTTGTTGAACATGTATGCGTTGATTGCGTCTGCATCACCATTTCTGGGAGTTAGAATCGCTCTTTCTTTAAGATAATCATCGTCATGATGTCGTTCAATAAAATTAGGATATGTTTTTGCGACTGATAAGTGTAAAATACACATATCCGTTATTACCTAAAATGGCCCAAATAAGCCCAAAACACAGCCAAAAATGGCAACAATATGCTTGTATTTGTGTTTTGTGTGTGCAGGTACGGATATATCAGAAATCACAAGAAAACCGTCAAAAACGGGCAAGCACGGACACGAGAACGGAAGAGTGTACAAAAGCCGGAAGCAAAGCCATGAAAAAAGTCAACCCTCAGTCAAGCAGTCAAAGGAAAGTCAAACCATGGTCAACAGAAGTCAACCATAAAAAGACAAAATCCCTAAATTGCCATTTCAGTCCCTCAACTTTCAGAAAAGTCCAAAAGGTCCCTTGTACCTAAGTGGGCCCAAAACCCCTTAAAAACTACTACCCGGATCCAAAGCCCATTACTTAGCCCAAAACCCTAGTCCATTTACCTTTTCTATAAACCACAGGGACTGAAATTGCCATTTACAAAAGTCTTTTACACTACACCATTTATAAAACAACACAAGGGCCATTTGTGCAATTCTCCCAAAGATACAACTGAATTAACTCGTTTCAGTTATAAACTTGGCGCCAAATCCAAGTTACTATTCATCGTCCCTTCCAAGAATTTACCAGGGTAAATCAAGGGGCAATTTAAAATCAAAGGGTACGGAAGTCAATTCATGAGCTCATAAACAAGATGGCAGGGAGAGATTAGTCTAATCAAAGGGATTCATTAGCTCACTCTCAAGCTCAAGCCACGTGGCTATGGATAAAGCACACAAGGATGTGGGATTTACTCTACATTTACTCAGTAAAGAAGCACAAGTGAGCCTCAAACGGATTGCCACGTTGGCAATCCGTGTGAGGTCACTTAGTGATCCAACGGCTCAAAATGTAGACCCAATGATTGGTTGATTTGATGGCTGAGATTGATGGGCGCGTCTAACAAGATTTCAGGCCTAGAAGGTTCCTTCAGGTGCTATAAATAGCACCCTTCCATCACACACACGGGATATCTTCTTTTTCTAGCCTTTTCACCTAGTGTAGTTTTTCTTATTGTAATTTTCTTTTAATCAGTTGTAATTGTCTTTTATATAATGTAATCAGAGTTTTTAGTTAATCAAAGTTAGTGTTTGCTTTTAATCTTCTTAGTCTCTCTTTATTCATAAGCTCTCTAAAATAGCCAAACTGTCTCAATAAGCTAATAAGCTCATAATAAGCTCTTTCAGTCTATAAGCTGAAATAGAGCTCAACTTAGCTTAATCTTACTTAAACACTTAAAATCAGCTTTAAAACTTATTTACCTATGCTTAAAAGGATTATGGACTTATGGAAGGGGAGCTTAATTTGGAAGAGCTCCCAAGGACTTTACTCCTAGCTTATTTATAAGCTAGGAGAGCTTGTAGCTGCCCTTCATTGGGTCCTCTTGTTTAGCTAGAGGAGAAAGTAAGTTTCATTTTTAAATTCCTTGTTCATTTTCAATTATAGCTTAATATTTACTTATATGCTTGCTTATTGCTTAATTGCTTATTCAGTTTGCTTATTAGTGCTTAATAATCCTTAATCTAGCTTATTAAGTATGTTTGTTCATTTCTTTTAGCTTAATCATCTTAGATCATAGTTTTCTATATAATTTGTCATTAAACCATTAAAAAACAAAAATTAGAAGTTATAGATTAGATCTAAATTCTAGCTTAAAGTAGTTGTTAATTTGTGTTAATTAGGTTTGAATTAAGCTAGTTAATGTTTGGTAATCAAGTTTTCTTAATTAGTTTTCAATTCAAGAGCTTTTCTAAGTCTGTCAAAAACCTTAAGGGGTGTTTGGTTTAAGCTAGTTTGACCATCAAAAGTCAAAGCTATTTGGTAAATTTTCTTTAGACAGCTGAGCTTTCATAAAATAATAAGTTTTAAAAAGAATTTAATGATTAGTTTGAAGTAAAAATGATTTTGTGACTTATTTTCCTCATCTCAGCACCAGGGCACTTTTTACCTTCTTTTTAGCTTGTGAAAATTGGATCTAAGCCTTCCAAGGCTTAGATATAGCTTGTTCTTAGCTTATACACTTTTAGTGAATGTGGTTAGTATAGTGGTAACCTCTAGTTGCCTAGACTTTTGTGTGCTTGCTTGCCATTTGCATCAGCAGCACTAACATCAGTTAGTGCTGCTGAATTTGGAAGCTTAAATTGAGCTAGTTAGTGTAGGATTTATAAGCTTAAAATCAGATATATTTTAGTTTTCTAGCAGCTTAGGTTAAGTCATAGCTTATTCACCATTTTCAGCTTTACTTGTTAGCTTTAATTTGTTTTAATAAAGTCACTAAATAAGTCAAAAAGCCCAAAAACAGTTCTTAGTTTAAGTAGCTTTCTAAGTTTTAATTTCTAGCTTATAACTTAAGTTTTTATGATTTGATTACTTAGCATATATATAGGTAAAGTAGTTTTCAAAAGCTGAGTGAGTAGTATAGCTTATTGAGCAATTGAGCATATAGAATTTTTAAGCTTATTATCTTGTTTCCTGAGTTTGTTACTTTCATCATCATTTTCAGTTGTCTTCTAGTGTTTTAAGCTCAAATTTCTTTTCATAAATAGATTAAGCACATCACAAGCTTTCCAAAACTTCTTTTGTTTTTAAAATTGAGCTTAATTTGAGCTTATTGCAAGTAAATAAGTAAAAGTGAGCTTTAAGGCTCACTTACTGATTCAGCTTATTGATAAGCTGATTTTGAGCTTATTATTGGTTTTCAGCACAAGGTTCTTTTATTAAAGTTGTTCACTACAACTTAATCTACAACTTTGCTTTTATAAGTTTTTCATAGTAAGCACTTTTTAATTTCAACTTATTTTTAAGCTTTAAAAGGACCATTGGTGTAGTCGGGGTTAGCCCTCAGGGTAGGTTTTGAAACTTTTAAGTTTAGTTTGTTTACACTGTTAGTCCTCAGTTAAGTCTTTAGTTAGTTTATAATTTTAATTAATAATTAGGTTTAGTTTTTAATTAGTTTAATTAAACTTTAATTAAAAAGTAAAAATTAGGGCTTTTATTTTTATAAAATTTCTTATCATTTTCTCTTTTTAGTATAATTTTTATAAAATTTTTAGGGTTTATATTTTTAGCATTTTTATTATTTTTAAGCTTTTAATTAGTTTAAATTTTAGAAAATTCATATCTTAAAATCTAAAAAGTCAAAAAATAGTGATTCCTTTTTCTAAAATTTTCTTTTTTCTTTGTTTTATCTAGGAAAAATATAATTTCAATTATTTGCTATTTTTTTTATTTTTGAATTTAATTAAATTTAATTAGTTTTTAATTCATTAAAAAAATTCAAAAATAATCAAAAAAATATTTTTCTTTTTCTTAAAATTTTCTTTTGTCCTAATTTAGGTTTAAGAATTTAGTTTGCAATTTTAGGGTTAAAACTTAGTATACTTGTTTAATTGTTGCGTTTTATTTGTTTCCCATTATTTGTTTAATTGCTTTTAATTGCTAATTTTTTAATTGTTGCTTTTATTTGATAGTCATAGATAATCAAATCATCTATTTTCTCATTCAAATCATAATCCAAGCTTAAACAAGGTTTCAATTGCACAAGTCGTTGGGGAAACGACCCGGGTGATCATTCTTCCCGGTTAAGTATACGTATTATATATTATATTATATATATATTTTTGAGAGTGAATTTTCCTTAGGGAATTTTCTTAATTGCTCTTAAGGTTATATTAGTATATATATTTTATAGTCTATGTAAAACTTACAATCAGCGACAATCTATTCGATTGGTGAATCTGCTGATTTAATTAGGAATTCTTCTGGTATTTCAATCCACGTTGGTTCATCCTCACCCTCTTTAGCTTGGGCAGGCAATGTGCCATCACCAACCGCCAGAACCCATTGGTTGAAATCCTGTTTTCGTGTATCAACCTCTCCATTTGTGTTATATTCATTAACCCTCATGCTGCGTGTAAGCCTGAAAACCTTGCAATGTTTCCATAATTCTGACCTGTTTATGCAAGCTTGAATGACATCAGGCCTTTTTCCTTTTGGTATGACCGGCAGGATTTATTTAAAGTCGCCACCGAGCAATACCGTCATGCCTAAAAAAATCTCGGACCTTTTTTCTTCTTTGTGAAAGCCCAGTATATCCCTTAATGTTTTGTCCAATACCTCAAATGCATATTTTTTAGTCATTGGTGCTTCGTCCCAAATGATAAGTTGTACTTCTTGCATTAGTTCCGCCAAATGGGTGTTTTGCTTAATGTCGCAGGTACTGTTTTCTAATAATTCCAGTGGTATAACGAACTTGTTGTGCGCTGTTCTTCCACCTAGTAGTAGCAATGAAGCAATCCCTGCGACACAATAAATAAAACCAATTTGAATTAGTTATTTACTTGTTGGTGTGTGCTAAGTATCCACAAATGTATATAAATTGTACCTGAAGATGCAACCGCCAAAACTATCTTCCTTTCCGATCTTAGCCTTGAAATTATAGTCCTGTATAAAAAAGTCTTTCCCGTTCCTCCAGGGCCATAAACGAAATAAAACGCGCCTCTCTGATTATGGACCGAATCAATTACTTGTTCATAAATTAAACGTTGTTCGGGATTTAATAGGGGATGTAGTTGTTGATGCTCGATCTTACTTTTGTTCATGTCAAAGTCCAACGCTTCCCTGATTAGGCGATTGTCCATATTTGTTAACAATGTTGGATTTGGCCGTGGTAGGTCTTGAAAATCCGCTAAAGACCTTCCACTTCTGTTCAACAGCTTTTGAATTTCGACCAAACAATAGTTCTGGATCTGTTCGGTTGTTAGCTGCAACTCGGGATATTGGAAAAGCTTTCGTTTTTTGAATAGAATATCCTCTGACAATAGTTCCTACGTTTCTTCCCATAGTTTGAGTGGTCTGCTGACGTCACAAAACAATAAGATTGTTACAAATAGGTCACGTAGTTGAGGGCCGAGCGCCCACCCACTTGCTTCTGATATAGCACGTGCCCATTCTCTATCATTATTTAGTAGGCCGTATGCAAAACAGGCCGCTTTGAATGTTACGCATAGACGATTGTTTACTGTTAGTAATTATTCAATTTTTCGAGGCCCTCTCACAACATTCAGTAGCATTCGCAGATAGTAACGCTCTCCTGAGGCTGGGGTTGAGTAAACAATCCTACCGATGCATTTTTTTGATTGCGTGGCTTCCACATTTTGTCTTGTTCATTCCAGACATAGAATTTTGGTATTTCAGCATATGCAAGGGTTATGGCTGGGGGGTGACGCTCATTTAAGTCAAACCAATCAGTAAACATGGTAACATCTATACCTTCCCTTTGCAGCAAAGCTGGTAAGTTTTCCGAATCGCGCAATGTAATTAGGTTTTGATCTGACAGGTGGAAAGTTAACTTCATCACGGGTGGATAGAAGTAGTGAATATCGAATGAAAACATGCACCATACAGCCTCGCATGGAGCTAAATACCTATAATTTAAATAGTTTTTTATTTCATCGACTTCCACTACTTTCTTCGGTGTTGCATGAGCACCAGTTTACACATTTTCTTGTATGATAACAGTCGCCCTATCAGGCCCTTTACTTAAGTACTTAAATAGGTACTTAATAGCCTTTGATCGGTTGCACCATTCGACATTAATGTGTGTGTGGTATTTCATCAATAGGTAACGGTTGTGAGGGACCACATGTCTATTATCGAATGTGAACTTACCCTTTTTCACACACACTTTATTATCCCGGTGACGGTAAATAGGGTATCCATTGTCGTCAAGTACAGTCTCTGCATAAAATGCTTTTGGATACCGTTTTGTGCATTTACCCTCTGTTGTGCATGGAGCGTATCGTCCTTCGTTTCCGCACGGTCCATGCAACATGTATTCGGTGACTACTTTGTAACCGTCTGGATCATCCGTTGGAGATGGAAGTTCGGCTGAGATTATATCATCTATCTGAGCTGCTGATTTGCATTTGGAGTTGTCTTCCAGCCATAGCAAAATGTGAGCATAGGGCAGACCTCGCTTCTGGAATTCGATGACATACACAACTGAAATTGGCAGGACACATGGATTTAAGTATGTATTAATAGATTTTTAAATAATCCACTGGTTAACGTTAGGGGTTGGCAATATTACCTCCACGGTACGCGCCAAAGATTTTTTTTGAAGATCATCCATCAACTCCGTCAGTTTCAATTTAAAGACTCTTGTCCCAACTTCTGGTCGGTCATGTGTTTTTTGTCCAGGCACATGAGCAAGCATCGCACTGATCTCCGGCCACTTTGGATTGGAAGTGAATGTGATGAACAGGTCTGGGTTCCCATATGTGTGACATATTGCCATTGCGTCCTGGTAATTTTGCATCATGTATCTTGGCCCGCATGTAAAAGTGCCAGGTAACACTATTCTTTTCCCAAGTCCGGCCGCATTTGTGTCCCCCTTGTAACCGCGTCACACACATTGTGATACAAATCTACACGCAAGGTGTCCTGGTTATTCCTTGTCCACTTAAGTCTTTGTTCTTCAATGGCCGTGTATGCGTCTACCAAATACTGTTGAAATAAACGCCATCCTCTAACTAAAGTAGTACCCTAGTCTTTGCAATGCTGAATTGTGTAGGAGTAGTATTCTGATGACATCAAATAACATCTATTTTATAGCATCATTTATCCCATGTATTTAACCCATTTTTTATAATTGTTGCAAAGAATTGTTACTTAATCGTTTATATTTGAGAATTGCAGTAATTATGGAGTAGTTGGTGAATATTAGCAAAAGGTGCGGATTCTGGAGCTTAAATGAAGATATTTTGAAGATTACTATTCTGAAGACCAATACGCCGTATCCATCAAGGAAGATATGATGTACCCGTGCATGCACTCACCAAAGACCACAAAGGAAAGAAGATCAATACGTCGTATCCAGAAGAAGTCAATACGCCGTATTCAAGATATAGTATGTGAATATTCTGGAAGATATCAAACGTGGTCCCTACTCCAAGAAACTCCAATACGCCGTATCCAATCCCTTGGATACGCCGTATCGAACCGAATTTCAGACCCTATAAATACAAAACTCAAAAATGAGTTTTAAGTGTGCTAAATCATATTCTCAATACCTAAACCATAAAAGTCGATTTTCAAAGGAGAAAAAGAGCAGAAGAGGTCTTGCAACGCATTCCAATCCATAGAAGACAACGTGTAATTCCATATACTTTTGTAATCGTTCAGTTTTTGGTATCGTTTGTTTAATACCGATTGTTTACCTTGGCATTATAAACAATTACTCTTGTATTAATTATGATGTTTAAAGCCTAATACATTTGGGTATTAGCCATTATTATGAAGATCTTAATGTTTGGTTTTGTTTATATCTCGATTGCTTAATTTATCGATGTGTGCTTGTTTATGTTTATCAATTCATACTTGTTTACGTGCTTTTGTATGCGACCTATCATTCAAATAGATCTAGTGATACGGACCAAGTAATCTAGATGCCGGGATAGCTTCTCACCATATAGAATTTTATACATATAGAAGCTAGGAGCTCCAATATATGTTCCTTCTAAATCGTGCTAAGGATACACTTCTGCTTAACCTAGTTAACGAAACTGCTTTGGTTTATTGACTTGTTGACTAGTAGGCGAATCTAGATAATTCAACAAGTAATGTTCTGACTCTATTGGATAGTTGGACAAGTGGACTACTAGAGTATAAATTGCCATTAAGCAGTAAGTGGGTAAAGTCTTTATGAGCTAGGGTTTAACAAGATCACATCTGCTTAATCCCTAAGATAGATTATAATATGTATTAAGGATAATTTTTGCGGTCAAGGTATGCTTTAATTATGACAGGATTTAATGTGTCTAGGTCTTTGGATGAAGTTCCAGCCTTAATTCTAAGAATGATATGCCTCTCACAGAGATAAGTAATCATTGAACTGAAATAAACATGAACCATACTTCTAACCGTATTAATGAGTGGTTAATACAAATATTTTCTATCATAAGGCTCGACCGTTTCTTTTATCTTCTGTTAATTTGCTTGCGTGGGTTAAAGTGTCTTGAATTGATTGTAAGTCAACCAAACAACACCTTACAGTCTCTCAGGATGAATAACCCCTTTTACCTGTTATAATTAGGATTAAAACTAACATAGAATTAGCATATGTTTGACTTAGATTGGAATTACCTTTGATTTGATATAAACCAAAATAATAAATAATTGAGAGATTTAGCTCGCTATCGAGTTTCGACACCCCTACTTACCATGAATCTTACCACGATCCGGGTACTGTGCACGTGAAAGTGTGTTTTTTGTTAAGTCGTGGGAAATATAAATTTAAAATTGAACTATAAAAATGAAACACTCCCACACAACGACACATTATGTTTTTTGGGCGCCGTTGTCAGGGGCGAGAAATTAATCTTGATTTTTATTTTATGTTTTGGCTTTTAACATTAGATTAGATCTAACCCTTAGGAGTAGTGTTAATTAGATTAGTGTATATTCTTGTATATTATGTATATTTTTGTTTGTTTGTTAGTTTAATTGTTTGCTTGTATATTTGTGTGTTTAATCTAATTGTTTTGCTAATACACTGTTCTGGTCGATAACTTGATACAGCGTATCCACTACCATCAGATACGACGTATCCAACTTTCTGTCCAATACATCGTATTCATTCAATCGATCAATACGGCGTATCAATCAACTGTAACATAATCAAAATTTTAGTTTTTATATTTGATTTCCATGCTAAATTTTTTTCTATCTTTCTTTAGAGCAAATCCTGCTGATATTTTTACCTTTGTTACAGGAAGTACTTATCAGAGCTAGTCGATTAAAGAAAGTTATGGCAAACAAGGGAAAGAAGTCAAGTATAGAAACATTTGTGCCTAATGACAAAGCAGATTACTATTTACGAGGATTACAAGTTTACATGTTAAATTTTTTCTTTATAACGGGAAAAAATGCTTATGAGCTAAAAGGAAAATTCTTAGATGATCTACACAACAATGCTTTTAGTGGAACAAACGAGAAGGACGCAGTTGAGCATATCAAATACTACCTAAAAATTATTGACCCAATCACACATTTCACCCATGTAGATCATGATAAAAGACAAGTTGTATGTGTTTCCTCAATCTCATTGGCTGAGGTTTGCACGAAGAATGGTTTGTATATGTACCAAAGAATCAATAACTTGGAGAATCAATCACTTGTTGGGTCGACTTAACTGCTAAATTTTTTGGGAAATACTACCCGCCTTCTTGCATCGAGGGAGATAACACTCCCTTAATAAAATAGGACTCAGCCAATCCAAGATTCGAAGGCTGGTTGGCTACAAAGTTCGTAAACTATAAAACAATGGATATATTCACCAAAGGAGCTTTGTGGGATTATTGGGAAATGGGCGGTGATGAAATTGAGGTATCTAACATTGAATCTTCTGATCTTGAAGAATACAAGAGTGATAAGGAAGAAACCGCCGAAAATTTTAAAATTGAAACTGATGTTTTTGAATACGAGACACCTCTCTGTTTAGCATTCAATGTATTTAATTACCTTCTCAAAGTAGATTCAGACTTACTTACAAAAGATATTATGGGGATTAAAACCTATGAAGATTACAAAGACAATTGGATCTACGAATGGAACAAAGATATACCATGGGTTGATGAGAAACCATGGACTGAAGCTGGAGTTTGGACAAAACCGAAACCAGTCAAACATACTTGCAAGCCTTTTAACTATAAAACTGGGTATTCGGAATGGCCAACCTGTAGTTGGAGAGAGGATGGTTATTGTAATGGAGGAAATTTTCTCGGTGCTTACCATATTGGAAACTCACTCCATTACCAAGACCTTGAATGGTATGAGGCTCTAGAAGATAGCGAAATAAAAGACGAAGCTTTAAAGAACAAAGCTATCATGGAGGGCTTGATCAGTGATGATGAATCATGCAATGATTGTTGGAAAAGATGGAAGAGCCATGAGATTTACTACCATAATTATGATGAAGGAGAATGTGAGAACGAAACTCATGACGAAGGACATGAGTTATGTAGTATCAAAACTCGCGAGGTGCCGGTTTGCCAAATAAAAAGATACAAGATGATCAAATATTCGTTCAATGATGAAGAAGAATATGTTGCTGTAAAAGAAGACGAATACGACGATCTTACAATCGCAAGTGAAGAGGCGTGCCGAGCTTACCAGGAAATCTTTCGGATGATGGACGAAGGGTGGATGGTTACGCGCACCGAGTGAGAAGTTAAAGAAAAGTATAACTTAAAGACTTAGCTGTAAACAAAAGTGCTTCCCGGGAGACAACCCGGAATGTTATTTAATTTTATCGAGGCTGTCTTCCTAGACATCAATACGACGTATCCGCTCCATACCATACGGCGTATTGATTGTCTGGACGTTATCAGTCTTTACTTTTTATGCACTTTAAAAACATTATTGTTAGTTCTGGCAATACGGCGTATTCATGCACATGATACGACGTATTCACCAAAACTGACCTGTATTTAGTTTGTTTAGTTTAGTTTAAATTAACCGTAGGTACCAAGATAGGAATACACGGTTTTTCCTATGTTTTATACAGGACCTTGGAAGCAAAGAAATATCGACGAATATTGGTAGAGAATTTATAAATCTGGAGATCTTAAAGTGTTGGAGTCTTGAAACTTCAAGGCGGCTGTTCAACACAAATCTTGCTAATAAACTCAACATGGAGAATCTACGAGCAAATATCAGGGGAGTTTCTCATTCTAATTCTTTTTAATTCCCGTATTTAATGTTTTATCTATACAACGAGGACGTTGTATAATTCAAGTGGGGGGATGAAATTAGAATGTTTACTTGTTCTATTTTTCACACTAAAATGCTTAAATTATGCTCAAATTTAAAATTTTTTCAAGCATACTTTTGTGAAATTACTTGATACATAACCCGCACACAATAACCCTTGTTAGATATTGTGAGGATTTAACCTATCCGTTTCCAAATGTTTACCCAAATTCCATAAAATATGAGTGTGCCGGTGATGTTGTAGACTTTAGAACTTGGCTTGGTATATCTATTCGTGTTTTGTAATTTTTATTTAACGACAATTTAATTCCCTTTCCTAATCATTAACCATGAGTTTTACGCGAATGAGGATGTGATCGAGCGTGCATGTCTATTCCGTCGTTACGGCTATGTATGCATGTCTCAGCTGCCGTAACGCGCAGGGTATTTTGCTTGTTATCAGTCAATTATGAAAGGTTTTTTAAGCCAATAATTGAGTAAAGCAAGCCCAATAAAAGTGATGGCTTCATTTTGTTTTTCAGTTTGTACGCTTTTACATATATTCCACCTTAGAAAAGTTAAAAATGAACCATCTTTATTTCTTTCTGATTCTTAAAGGTGGCCAATCAAACAGTTTAAAACTGAATAATATACTTTTGCGTTAAAATCGACTAACTCCAGCTCTATTCTTAACTGAAAACGTTGTTTACTCAACAAATCGTACTTAACTTATGAGTAGTTAAGTTTTCTTTATATATATTTTTAACTCTAATATGTAGAGGTAATACAAAGATATTAAATTATTAACGATGTCTAACTTATAATAAAAAAAGTCAACTTGTATGTAGGTTCTATCAAATTTAGTTGAAAACAAGCAAAGATATCCGCGCGTTGCTGCGGGCGTTAATTTTTCGCACGTTGTTGCACGGCGTTATATTTATTTATTTATTTATTTAAAAAAAATTTTGGCTCGTTTTTTTTATGTTTAATAGTGTAAGTTTAGTTTTTCCTGCACGTTACTGCGGTGCGTTAATTTTTCGCGCGTTGTTGCGTTTTAGTAGTTTTTTTTATGGTCTTACGCGTTGTTGCGTGGCGTTAAAATTTTATTATTTTATATTTTTTTTGTGAATTTATTTTTTTGTTCTCATGGTGTGAAATGACACTGTTTAAATCAATTCGGGAAATGTTATCCATAAGCGGGTATTTTTTTTCTATCTGAATATGCGTCGGTACTATTTGTAACATTTTTTCCCCGTCCCTATTTTTGTGCACAACAATTCTTTTTATATATAAAAAAAAAAGACTAATTGGGGGGTGGGCCGTGCCCAAATTTTTGGGCTAAATTAAAGCAAGCCCAATAAAAGTGATGGCTTCATTTTGTTTTTCAGTTTGTACGCTTTTACATATATTCCACCTTAGAAAAGTTAAAAATGAACCATCTTTATTTCTTTCTGATTCTTAA
Organism: Tanacetum coccineum; assembly: GCA_026074375.1. Lineage (NCBI taxonomy): Eukaryota > Viridiplantae > Streptophyta > Magnoliopsida > Asterales > Asteraceae > Tanacetum > Tanacetum coccineum. The sequence continues at coordinate 15,904 of BQNB010059751.1, read as the reverse complement.
AGGTAGCCAATCAAACAGTTTAAAACTGAATAATATACTTTTGCGTTAAAATCGACTAACTCCAGCTCTATTCTTAACTGAAAACGTTGTTTACTCAACAAATCGTACTTAACTTATGAGTAGTTAAGTTTTCTTTATATATATTTTTAACTCTAATATGTAGAGGTAATACAAAGATATTAAATTATTAATGATGTCTAACTTATAATAAAAAAAAAAGTCAACTTGTATGTAGGTTCTATCAAATTTAGTTGAAAATGATGCATTAACTGTTTGTTTGAGTTCTAAATTCAAAAGCATGAAAAATCAAGTCATCATAATTATTCCAAAACAGCATGCTTCGCATAGTTTTAAAGGCAACTATAATTCCTCTTCAAGTTTTTAAAGGCAATCATTATTCATTTTTTTTTGTTGAACAAAATCATTATTCATTATTTAGTGTCAAATTTATATAAGTTTCTAACTAACAACAAAAAGACGCATGAGCCTTAGTTTAATTTTTCTAAATCCAACCACATGAGGTGACTAGTTTAATGTCAGTCTTCCGACATGGAAAGGATTTGAATCCAACATGGAACTTGTTACAATGAATGTTTATTTGCGCCGACTCCGAGTTATCAAGAAAAGTTGTTGTCTTTGAATTAATCAGCTCGCAATATCGAGTCGAAAACTTACGTAACTGAAAAATATAAAAATTCCTAAAACCAGTTCTAGGATGTGCACAAAAGACCAACGGGCATTTGGTCCAATGGTATGGAGGTTTTACCCTCCTAGGCAAGGTCTCATGTTCGAGTCTTGTCTAGGGCGATAGGGGTTTCCTCCCGCGTGTGTAAAGGGAAGGGTGTCATTGCCTTCTGGGCTGGACCCAACCTGGTTGTGTGGGCTCGCTACGCCTTCTGGGCTAGGGGCCATGTAGCCACAAATTGCCGTTCCAAAAAAAAGGATGTGCACAAAAGGTATGAATGTGCATAACCTCTAACTCAAGTGTGTCCACTCTCGTGTACCATAGTCGCATACTATCCCTAAGGTTTTATTGATCAAATAAAACAGAATTTACCATTTTCTTTATTCAATTTTAAAATGTGTGACATAACACTAATAACAAAATAAGAAAGAGCATATCCGGTGAGTAAAGGGCATATCCCTTAGAAGAAAGAAAAATCACAACTTAAAAAAAATCAAAAGGCTTGCGACTATCACACTAAAAGGTGTGAGATCTTAAGTTTGATTCTTGCTAGGTGCAGGGGGGTTGGGGGGGGGGGGGGGGGGGGGGGGGGGGGGGGGGGGGGGGGGGGGGGGGGGGTGGGGGGGGGGGGGGGGGGGGGGGGGGGGGGGGTGGGGGGGGGGGGGGGGGATGGGGGGGGGAGGGGGGCGGGGGGTGGGGGGGGGGGCGGGGTGGGGGGGGGGGGGGGGGGGGGGGGGGGGGGGGGGGGGGGGGGGGGGGGAGGGCCGAGAAGGCGAAAGGATGTGGGCGGGAGCGGACAAGTGTGTGTAAGAAGTAGGTAAGCGAGTGGAGAACTCGACTTCACTGTTGGTCCACTGCTCGTGGTACCATAGGACGCATGACTAAGCCCTAAGGTTTTATTGAGAGCGGAATGATAGAAACGAGGAAGTTTACCAGTTTCGCCATTTATTCAATTTAAAATTGTGGGACCGGAACGACAATATCAAAATAAAAAGGTGAGCATATCGCGGGAGTAAGAGGCATAGGTCCCGTTGAGAAGGAAAAGTGTGAAAGAATGCCACGAACGTAAAAGATAGATCAATAGGTGGCGTGTGCTCGGATCCTCGGGAGCAACGAAGGGGTGTTGTGAGGGACTAATAATAGTGTGCGATGGATGCTTTGGCTAGTGGGGTGGGCGAAGCGTAATTTTTAAGTGTTGTCAGCGACCAATCACTTAAGCGCAGAGGGATGACTTGAGCGCCGTGGTTGTGAGATTTTGTGTGGTGCGGTGGCATAGAGAAACCAGTGTGGGTGGAGGGATTGAGTCAGGCGCTAGCAAGAGTGGCGGTAGAACCAAGTGATTACGCGTGAAAAAAAAACTGAAAGGAGTCGCAAAGCATTGTCATCTGTTCTTCATGTTTGTGAGAGAGCTTCCAAACAAATGATAAAAAGCTTTCTAATCTTGCTTAGAACATGAAAGATAGATTTTGGTGTGTTTGCGACACGAGCGCAGTAGCAGTTAGCGGTTAGCAGTTAGCAATTGCAGTTGATAGTAGCTGTTTGCTAAAAAAAGTGTTTGACAACGTAACAGTAGCAGTAATTATAAAGTGTAAAATTACAAAAAAGGGCATATACACATTTAAATAATAAACTAATTAAAGAAATAAGAAACTAATTGAGGGTATATGAGAATTTTAAAACAAAACGCTCGAGCATTTGCTTGAAACGCTTCTTTAGCAAGCATTTCAATTTGAAGCAGTTGCATAAAATCCAAACTCTAGTTGCTTTGTTGCCAAACAAGCTTTTTAACAAAACCGCTAACTGCTTGTCGTTTACCGCTCCAAAACGCTTCCAAATGCTAGCTAACAAACATGACCTATATATATTATCTAAAAATGTAAACATGGAAAAATTAAAAAGAGAAGAAGACTCTTTTGGCATTGAGGTAACATTAGGACCTAATAGTGTGCAAGTTACAAAGCTAAAACTTGATCAATCTCTAAATCATACGCGGTGTGTTTTGATAAACACACAATTTAACTCATAACGAATCGAAGAAACACCAGACGAACATGAGCATGTTGCAAACCATAGTTGTAACTTGTAAGAATGAGGTTATATATTCTATAAATCTGGTTTACATTCGCTTTTTCTGTGTAGTACAATAAAGTCTAAACAACTGATCAAACAAGGTGACAAAAAAAGACCTGAATGTCTAAAGAATTGCTGGATCTTTGTATCTCTTGAAGATAATTTCAATATCTGCCATCACATCGGGTGATAAGGGTCTTTCTGTAGTCAAGAAAGCGTCTATATCCTCTTTTAGCTGCTCTACGGATGTTGCACCGATGATTGTGCTTGTCATGAATGGACGGTCTCTCACAAACCCAAGTGCTAGTTCAACCGGACTTAGTCCATGTTTCTTAGCCACGTCAATGTATTGTGCTGTTGCTTCCTGGCATATAAGAGATACACACAATCATACAAACACGATTGACTATCTATATAATATTTCACCTTAAATAAAGACAAAGATTTGGCCAAAGAATGTCAAAATTTTCATTATACTCCAAAAAAGAAAGTGTTATTCTAATTGGGGTACGTTAACTTGCTAAATAATACCTTGGCAATGGATTTATTGTATCTTTCCATGTATCCTGGGAACAACTGAAACCGACCCCTTTTAGCCGCTTCAGAATCCGAATCCAAATACTTTCCACTTAACGCTCCACCAGCCAGTGGAGAATAACAAAGTAAGCCGACATTGCAGTTATTCGGGTGGCATACTTCAACTAGATCAACTACAAAAATCGAAAGAAGAACATCTTTGTTGGGTAGCAGATTTCAACAATATCAGCAATGTAGATGAAGAAATGATGATAATAGAAAATTTACCATTTTACCTGTTTTATGTTTTTTCTAACACATGACCTACTTTAACAGACTCGTTAATGAAGCCATTAATTTGGATACTCTAAAACCTATTTAATTGTTTGACTTTGGAGATTATCAACACGATTGGTACCATTCAACTTGCAATGTACGCATCATTAACCGAAAGTTCTTTAATGGTTTTTACACCAGCATTTTGCTATCATTACAGTTTAAATACAAACATCCCCTAGAAAGATGACAGTCAGTGTAATAACAAGTCCCAAGATTAAAGTTCACGAAGTAAACATCTTAAACCTTCAACTGGTAGAAGATGGCATCATTAAAGACCTTACCTTCAAACTTGCATCTTACTAGCAAACTATAACTGTTTTGAATGCTGACAATCTTTGGAAGTCCTTCAGTTTTTGCAGCATTAATGAATTCCATGACTCCGTATGAAGTTTCATTTGATACACCAATGTAGCGTACCTGCAGATTCAAAAAATAGTTGCATCAAAATTTCGCAGATAGCATCTTATTAATCCAAATCTTTATCAACTTTGTGAAAGAATTAACAATGCAGATCTAATGTCTAGTAAAATAGAAATGAAATAAACGAAGCATTACCTTCCCTTCGTGAATAAGTTCATCAAAGGCCCTGAGTTGTTCAAGAAATGGCACACTTTGCCTCCATTTTGAAGGATCATAAAAGAACTCGCCAAATAAAGCCACATAACGATCTGGCCTGGAGAGAAATCAGAAGAAATAAGTTTATTGCAATATATGATGTTAAAAAATAAGGATCCATGCTAAAGTGGGAAAATAGAACTCACCAATGAATTTGTAATAAATCGATGTAATCAGTATTAAGACGTTTGAGGCTTTTCTCTACACTTTCTTTAATGTTGGCAGCATCAACCCTCACAACTTCTGCATTGTCTCGTATGTAACTTGACCTCTCTGAATAGCCAGACACTTTAGTAGCTAATATAATCTGCAAGGTACCAATGGTCCAAAGTGGAAATTGTTAAATAGACTTTAGGCATTTATGTATTGATGTATAGTATAGGGACTTATATGTAACATGTAGCTCTATATATTATAATGAGAAGCACAGGCAACCCTATCGGGTATTCTTCAAAATAATATCACCAACGTATAACAATAGATAAATAGTGTCACAACCACGATGATAAGTGAAAAGAGAATTGTCAGATTTGCTACTAACAAAGCCAATAGAAGCTATGAATAGAGCAAAACGATACAAGGGTTGCCTGTGCTTCTCATTATAATATACAGAGCAAAACGACCCTTGTTGAATAATATGTGAAGAATACCCGATAAATACATAAATGCCTAAAGTCTATTTAACAGAAATGAACAACATGGCTAGTTACTGTATACGGTTCCATTGTTCAAGCGCAATAATTGATGTAAAAATTACACATTAATGGATCATAATCGTTCACAGATATAAGGAAATGTATAAAAATTTCTCTATTAAATAAAAGACAAGCACAGTGCTAAGTATTTACATATACACATACTACGCTCAAAATTTGGTAATCTATGTTAAAGTTGCAATCAGTTTGATACCTTCTCATTACCTAAATATCCAGATTGAAAATATGATCAATGATTTAAGCTCAAATTTTAGTAATAATGGTATAGAGTGCGCGTGACAGGATAGAAAGGAGAGACAAGTACCTGGTGACGAGATTGAGATTTAAGCCAGTTTCCGATATATTTATCAGTCAATCCTTGTGTCTCTTTCTTCATTGGAATGGGATACTTAGAGAAATGAAAAAAATAAGTGGTTAATTTTCAGATTAGTAACTGATCACTTATGAAGGCAAGTCATAGTCGATCTTCATCGATGTATATGTATACATGTCGTTGTAAATATACATTGGTTGGGATTATACTCCATATGATTTATTTGGATAACCGTGCAGTAACAAAAGAAAGGATATGTGCAGTAGTGGGAATGGTTATAACTTACTACTTCTGCAGTGTCTAAAGTATTAATGCCATTTTCGAATGCGTATGAGAGTATTTCATGAGCCTCCTTCTCTGTGTTTTGTTGCCCAAATGTCATCTGAAATGTAACATGTCATAGCCATGATTAGAGGCTTCAAGTTATCTTCCAATATATAAAATCTACATGCTCGCACGAATCAACTCTTTTGATGCATAAAAACATCAGAATGACAAAAGAAGTGACAAAAAAAGAAATTTTCAATAATAAAAGCATCTGAGAAGCCCGTAAATATCCATTGATGTAACTATGTAAGTAATAAAACTATTATCACAACTTATACTAGAAGAAGAACTAACAAGCACAAAATAAAGCAAAATAGGATCTTGGCTATTCTCCACTTATAATTTAGCGGCTGTAGCAATACCATTTCATGTATATTCGGCTATTCGCTACTTCTTTTAGAAGAAAAAAAAAGTGGCACAAGAGCAGCATACATTTTGCTCATCATTTTCACATTTTCGGACAATAATTATTTGCAAATCAAGGTGATGATTAGGATGTTTAAGGTTTTCCTTGAATTTCATCAATGAGCAATTATCAAGTGCAAGAAAGGAACATACCACACAACATATAATAGCAAATCCGTCTGGAATATATGTGACTTTACTCCTCAGACTTCTCGTCTTCTCCCTGAAGTAACACCAAACATATGCATCCCTTTAAGGCGGAATGACATGTTTGTGTAATTTTCATAAACATAAAGGGATGTTTGTTTTATTCTTCGTAGTTCCATATTTTTGTTTGAATTTGTTTTTTTTTTCTGCACTTATTTTGTTGGATAGTATATGTGCTGATTGTGGTAATATTTTTAGCTCAAAAACACTTAAAAATAAGCACCTCCCACTTACTTAAAATCTTTATTTCTTCACAAATAAGCTAATAAACCTATAAACACTTCAAAAGTAGTTATTGATATTTTGAAAACGCAATAAGCCTAAAAGCAAATATACACTTTTCACTCACAATTAGCACAAGGAAAAGTGAAGTCATATAAAAAACTTTGATGAAGTAAAGAAGAAATGAACTTACAGTGCCTAAAGTAATTTCACTGACAGTAAGGTCAGAATCACCAACTTGGTTATAATTCATTGCTCTTCTTTCTGGTTGAGCCATGGCTGTGATAGTGTTTTTCCCGACCAACTTCTTCCTAGTACCTGAAAATGGCAATGATACGTGGCAAGTGGAGACATAATGAGACAAAATGCTGTTGTTGTTGATGGGATGAATATTTATTGGCAAAAGATAGGAAGACATGATGGTCATTTGTTGGCAGAAGTGGATAGATATTTGAAGTACTAAGGGGGTGTTTGTTTCGAAAACATAAGCTCAATTGAGCTTATATTTCATAAGCCCCATGCTTATTTTAACACTCATCAGGGGCTTATATAAGTTTATCCCATGAGTTTCAAAATAAGCCAGAAAATTAGAGCTTATGAAATATAAGCCCAAATTAAATTTGATTTCGGCTTATATTTCATAAGCCCTAATTTTGCTTATTTTGAGACTTATGGGCTTATATAAGTTTATCATAATAAACTTATATAAGCTCACAAGTGTCAAAAAAAGTCAAAAAATTAAGGCTTATGAAAATGGACTTATGTTTCATAAGCCGAAACAAACACCCCCTCAACATGGTAGAATAGAAACTGTGGTTTCTTATTTTAATACTCTCGTATATATTTATAAGACCATTTGCCAAGTGTTGCATGGCTTTTTTTTTCATTGAACCACAATTTTAACTATATCACATTATTTAAATCACAAATCTATTTCACATATTTAAACAAAATTTGAATCCACAATCATTTGATTAAAAAATTTCTCATCACAAATCTATTTCACGTGATTTAACAAAACTTGAGCCCACAATCATTTAATTAAAATTTTTATCACATAACAGAATACCGTTAAAACACAAGCCCTTGTTGTTACATGACTTTTTACTTCTTCAACACTCATATTCCTAGCTTTTATAAAAGTTATTTATTTTTTGAAAGACTTTTTCTATTGGTAGCAAATGGCTTTAAAAGCATTTGCCGCTGGTAAAGGTATTGCTTGAGGACTTGGGGTGAGAATGGCTGGGGTGAGTCTTAGTCACCATTACGTTGTTGTAGGAGTCGAGTCTTGGTCGTCTGGTTCGGGGTGGTAAACCACGAGCAAAACATAAAGAATTCTATATTTTTTTTATTATTTTTAAAAGTGGTAAGTAGCGATGAGTAATCATTGCGAGGTAAAGTGACGAGTAAAGTGATGCGAATGTATGATGGAGTGCTGAAGTAGGGCTGCAATCAAGTTAAGTTTTTATCAAACAACTCGAGCTCGAGCTTGACTCGATCAAGCCAAGCTTTTATCAAGCTCAAGCCAAAAAATTAGCTCGAAACCTATAACAAGCCAAGCTCAAGCTTTTGATAGCTCGGCTCGAGCTCTTATCAAGCTTTTTTGGGTTTTAATATATAATAAATAATAAATTCATATAAGTAATTAAGGGGTAATTTGAGTATTAATTTAATTATAAAGATCTATTTCATAAATATGAATAATGTATTCTAAAATTACCTTTAACCCTAATTAATCTAACGAATATTCTAGTGCTTTGTATTCTTCATACATAGTTTTTACTTTTGAGAACATTAGCCAAAACTAAACAAAAACTAATTAGTACTTTGACTAATGTACGATGAGGTGAGTTATTTTGCATACTAGTTTCTCCTTACATGCTAAGGGACAAATATAGACCATCAATTTTATTAGATTAAAAAGACAAGATTTAAGATTAAAAAAAACATGGAGGACCAAAAGTGTGATTTTACTAAAATTCACACTTACTATTCCCTCATTATTTGTAGAGTTGTCAAATCTTGCACAAATTGCAATTAATTAACCTTTTTGATATTTTGTATGGTTTTTTTACGTTTTTACATTTTTACGTTTTTTACCTTTTTTTTATGTTTTTGTACGTTCTTATACGTTTTTGTACGTTTTCATACGTTTTCGTCCACTTTCACACGTTTTCGTACGCTTTCGCGTATTTTCGTCTGTTTTCGCACGTTTTCGCGCGTTTTCGTTCTTTTAGACGTTCTCGTACGTTTTCTTATGTTCTCGCACGATTTCTTACGTTTTTGCACGTTTTCGCACGTTTTCATACGTTTTCGTCTGTTTTCACACTTTTTCTTTTGTTTTCGTCTGCTTTCGCACGTTTTCTTTCCTTCTCACACGTTTTTGTCTGTTTTTGTACAATTTCTTACGCTTTCGTCCGCATTTGCGAGTTTTTGTTGGCTTTAGCGCATTTTCGTCAGCTTTCGCGTGTTTTTGTTTAATTTTGCACGTTTTTGTCCGTTTTCGCGCATTTTGTCTGTTTTTAGACGTTCTCGCATGTTTTCTTATGTTCTCGCATGATTTATTACGTTTTCTTTCGTTTTCACACGTTTTCGTTCGTTTTTTGACATTTGCTTACGCTTTCGCACGTTTTCATACGTTTTCGTCCGCATTCGGGCATTTTCGTCTGCCTTCGCGCGCTTTCTTAAGCCTTCGCGTGTTTTCGCTAATCTTTGCGTGTTTTTGTCCGTGTTCGGACGTATTTGGCCGTTTTGAGACGTTTTTGGCAGTTATCAATCGGTTGCTTCTATTTTCATACGTTCTCTATCAATAATATTATACCAAAACCCTAAACCCCTAACCACTAAACCCTAAACCCTTAACCACTAGGTATAATATCACAAGTGACATGTACATAAACTTTAAGATCTATACCAAAAACCATAAACCCCTAACCACTAAGTATAATATCATAAGTGATATATACATAAACTTTAAAATCTATACCAAAAACCCTAAACCCCTAACCACTAAAACATATACCAAAAACTCTAAACCACTAACCGCTAGATATAATATCACAAGTGATGTATACATAAACTTTAAAATCTATACCAAAAGCATTAAACCCCTAACCAGTAAACCTTATACAAAAAACCCTAAACCCCTAACCATTAGGTATAATATCACAAATGATATAAATACATAAACTTCAAAATATATACCAAAAATCCTAAATCCCTAACCACTAAACTCTATACCAAAAACTCTAAACTCCTAACCACTAGATATAATATCACAAGTGATATATAAATAAATTCTAAAATCTATACCAAAAACCTTAAACCTCTAACCACTAAACCCTATACCAAAATCATAAACCCCTAACCACTAGGTATAATATCATAAGTGATATATACATAAACTTTAAAATATATACCAAAAACCTGAAACCCTTAACCATTAAACCATATACCTAAAACCCTAAACCTTAAACCCCTAACCACTATGTATAATATCACAAGTGATTTATACATACAATTTAAAATCTACAACAAAAACCCTAAACCTATTACCACTAAAGCTCATACCCAAAACCCTAAACCCCTAACCACTAGGTATAATATCACAAATGATGTATACATAAACCACTAAACCCTACCAAAAACTCTAAACACCTAACCACTAAACCCTAAACCACTAACCGCTAAACCATATACCAAAAACCCTAAACCCCTAACCACTAAACTCTATACCAACAACCATAAACATCTAACCACTAGATATAATATCACAAGTGATATATATATATAAATTCTAAAATCTATACCAGAAACCTTAAACCCCTAACCACTAAACTCTATACTAAAAACCCTAAACCCCTAACCACTAGGTATAATATCACAAGTGATGTATAAATAAAATTTAAAACCTATACCAAAAACCCTAAACCCGTAACCATTAAACCCTAAACACCTAACCATTAAACCATATACCAAAATCCTAAACACCTAACCGCTATACCTTATACCATAAACCATAAACCTCCTCCATAACCACTAAAACCTATACCAAAAACTCTAAACCCCTAACCACTAAACCCTATACCAAAAACTCTAAACCCCTAACTACTAGGTATAATATCACAAATGAAATATACATAAAAATTTAAACTTTATACCAAAAATCCTAAACCCCTAACCACTAGGTATAATATCACAACTGATATATACATTAACTTTAAAATATATACCAAAAATCCTAAACCGCTAACCATTAAACCCTATACCAAAAACCCTAAATACCTAACCACTAGGTATAATATCACAAGTGATATATACATAAACTTTAAAATCTATACCAAAAACCCTAAACCCTATACCAAAAATCCTAAACCCTATACCAAAAATCCTAAACCCCTAACCACTAGGTATAATATCACAAGTGATATATACTAAACCTTATACCAAAAACCTAAACCCTTAACCACTAAACCCTATACCAAAAAACCTAAACACCTAACCACTAAACCCTATACAAAAACCATAAACCCCTAACCACTAAACCCTATGCCAATAACCCTAAACCCCCTCCCTAACCACTAATCCCTATACCAAAAACTCTAAACCCTTAACCACTAAACCCTATACCAAAAACCCTAAACCCCTAACCACTAGGTATAATATCACAAGTGATATATACATAAACTTTAAAATATATATCAAAAACCCTAAACCCCTGACCACTATCCTATACCAAAAACCTAAACCTCAAACCACTATGTGTAATATCACAAGTGATATATATACATAAACTTTAAAATCTATACCCTAAACCCTAAACCCCTAACCACTAAACCCTATACCAAAACCCCTAAACCCCTAACCACTAAACCCTATACCAATACCTTTATAAAGTAAGATTCACCCGTGGCTTAACATTTATTACCCCTGACATTGTAGTATCACCAGTGATAAATAAATAATAATAATATCTCATGTGATAAAGTAATATAATGTGATATTAGTCATGGTATTTCACATATAATTAATATCACATGTGATAAAGCAATATAATGTGGCACTAACTGTGGTTATTTTTGAAATTCTTAACATGTAATCAATGTTATGTATCACTTGTGATATTATACTGTTAGTAGGATTAAAAGGGTTAAAACATAGTTTTGTGAGAAAATAGTGTTTTAATTTAATTTTCACAAATTATGTTTGATATATGGTTAGAATGGTAAAGATGTTTATTTTTTAATGTCAAACATGATGAACCATTTAATGTTTTACATAAATACTTACGCTCATTTCATGACATCATGTTGAGTGTTCGAACGTACAAATATGTTATATCACATGTGATACTTCAAGTAGGTTTGATGATAAAAAATAAAATTCTTCGATATTCACCAACTTCTATAAATAAACTGTTTTGATTTGCAGGTCCAAAAGTTATGTATAATAAATGGTTGAAAAGCTAAAGATATATACTTTTCAATGCCAAATACGATGAGTCAGTTGAAGTTGCACACAAATATTTATACCCGTTTTACGAAAGCATGTAAAGTGTTCTAACTTACAGATTAGTGTAATATCACACGTGATATACCAAACAAAAAACTACACCGAGAAAAAACAAAAAAAAAGTTTGTCGAAAGTATATGAAAGTGCCCCTCTATTGAAAGATAATTTAATGCTCGTCATGATGGTGTAATTTATGTATCTTAACGTTTTGCGGTTTTTGCGATATGTACTTTTATTAAAATAAGGGTGAAAGCGTGTTTTAATTAAAAAACACAAAAGTAAGAAAGAGTGATGGATGTTTTTTAAGGTTTAATCTTATCCATTAAATAAAATTAAATCTTAGATTAATCTCCATCATTAGATCAAACTCAAATGAATGGTGAAAATTTGTCCCTTGATATATTAGGAGAAACTGATATGCAAATGAACTTTTCTCAGTTATGAGATATAATTAAATCTCTCATTGCGATAAGAACAAAAACTAACTTGGAGTAAATTGCAAGATATATATGTGTCGTTTGTTAATACTTACAAATTACATCTTTGTCAGATATCGTTTGGTTATTTACATCATTTTATTAGTAAAATTATGAAATTGCATTCCTCCATTAGTACAAGTTAACTAATTTACATCCTTTTTATTTGTACAAGTCAAACAATTTACATTTATTGGAAGTAAAACTATTTTTTTCGTTATTTGCAAAGATGGTTCCTACATGAGAAGTTTTTTCGTTCAATGAGTTTTTATATATGATCAATAACAGCCTTTCTAAATAAGCTTTTGGTTTAATTAGTTTTCTTATATGATCAATAATAGATTTTCTTTGAATTTTCATCTTATTTTCAAGTAATCTTCAAAACAAGCATCGAAGATGCTTATAAGTTATAACTGGATATGTCATGGTTGTGCTCAATGTATTTATAGAGGATTTACAATACAACGCTTAGTTGCGCGTTTAATGCCTTTTTTAGTTGTCAAGATTAATACAGGACTAAAAAGACTCTAAATATCAATATAACGACCATATCTAATAACCAAGACTTTAATCTACAAAATATTTTCATGTATCCTTACTTATAAAATTTTGTTTATCCGTACTTGTGCAATTCATACTACATTACACTTATAACCGACTAAGCTACAACCAAGTTTTCTTAATTAATTATCCTAAAAGATGTTTAAAGACCAACACGTGTTCATTATGGAAACCTTGAATTTAACTCTTCAGGGTCGTGCTTAGCACGGCCAAAAACACATCCTAGTACACATATATATAATACTTATACCAAGTGTCACCCACTTGTTACTCATATATTACAAGGGATACTACATAAAGCACATAAAGGATCGGGGAATATGCGCACGCGGATATCGGACATCGGTGAAAAACTCGCAATTTTTTTGAAAAACGGTTATAGTCCAGGTTTTCAAAAACGACCTAGTTCTCTATAACCAGTGCTCTGATACCAATCTGTAGCACCCCCAAATTCCGATACACAGCGGAACATACAACATGGGGTGCCACTTCATAGTTCGTAAGCACAAGTCACAGAAAACGACCTCAAAGGAGACGTTTCTTAAATTAAAATGTCACATTCGATATATTAAAAATATCAGAGTTTCACACGTCCTAAAAGTTTTAGAAAAATCTAAATGAGTCAAACCTGACTCGTTCCTAAAAACCAATTTTTATCGAATGTGAAATATATATATACACCGAGTCCTAAAACTTGATATCCGCGCCTCAATCCCATCCTAGCAAGCACAACAAAAATCACTTTAGATAAACATGCTTAAAACGTCAACAATAATGTTGAGTGAATCCATAGAGTTTAGTAATCAAAGCATAACACAAGTTTAATTCATCAAATAACTTGCTGTACACGACAAGTTATTACCACTTTTCTATTGCTTGAGCCCATGAACCGAACCTTAACCTCTTATTATCTTGTGATAAATATGTGCCCATCCGAGGTGTTATGCCACACACACCTCCTCTCAATACAATATGTTCGTTACTAGGTGTTCTCAATATGGATTTAGACCCCGGGCAGGGCTGTCAAGCCCAATAGATCTATTTTATTGTACTAGCGTTTACCCTGAAAGGTAATTAACGGTTCATGACAATAGGGACTTTCCAGGCATAAATACTCACATCAATGGAATCACTTTCACATATCAAAAACCACTTGTGTTCAATTTTTGAAACAAGCATGTATCTCCCTCGCGGGTTTTCATAAAACAATCAAAAGATTAAAAGCGAGTCTATGAACTCACCTTATACGAAGACAATCAAATACGCTATCAACCATGAATTACCGATGAGAACCTCGCCCGCGACCTAAAATAATGTCGCTCGATTAGAGAACAACCGACCGATTCATAAATCGCAAGATATATATATATATATATATATATATATAATATAATATATGATAGATATATAATAGAGGAGGTGGCCCATGAAGTCTTCTCATCTAAAACATTTGAGTCCTCACTCCATCCAAAGAATAATAAGAGAAGTCCATGTGCCCTCCAGCAGGACTCTCAGCCTTCCAAGCCAAACTGTTCTGCAACAGCTGACTGCTGGTTCTCTGACCTAACCTCTTGCAGTGTAGTCTCTAGGGTCTATACCCGCTGACTCAATCAAAGTACCTGCTCACACGGATGGGTGTCCGCCCTATCTTGCATCTTTAAAACTTGACCTTCAACCTCTACTATCTTGCCTATCATCAAATCATGTTGGTTGCCTAACACCTCTACCCGTCCCTCCAAGGTAGTCACCTTGGGTCGTATCTCCCTTGTAGCAATGTTATCCTCTACATGGGCATCACTCACCTCTCCCATCTTTCTCGTCAACGTCCTATGTGCATGCTCTAAGTTCTCGACCCTAACGCATAATCCTCCTATCTCCTCATGATGCACGGCAACACTATCTACCACCATAAAAGGTGGACGTCTAACTGGGAATGGTAGCTCGGGTGTGGCGGTAGATGGTCCACCCACCTCATAAGTACTACCTGGGAACATCGTAGCCCTCGGGGGCGTGACTGGAGCCATCAACCAATCATCATCCTCATCCCAATCCTTTGATTCCTCTTCTCCCTCGTCGTCATCATCCATGTCTATGTCGATGTTTTATAGAGGAAAATACCACCGGCTGTGGCATTTAGAACTTCTTGGGTTATTTCGCTGAGATCATGGTAAAAGATTTTGATAATATTGACTTTGGACAGATTATGAGTATGACAGTTTCAGAGTATTTCTTTCATACGAAGCCAAGCATCAATTAGAGATTCGTTTTCATGTTGAGAAAATGCTTAGATTTCTCTGAGGAGTCGGTCGAAAAGAGCTGAGGGAAAGAATCGGCTAATGAAAGCGGTTCAAAGTTCATCCCACGTTTCGATAGTTCATTCGTTAAGTTTGTCCAGCCATGTTTTTGCTTCTCCACTGAGTGATAGGGGAAACATCATTAGGCGGACATCTTCATTTTTGGTATCTCTGTATTTGAACATATCGCAGATTTCGAGGAATTCATGAATGTGTTTGTAAGGATCGGTTTTGGTTCTACCATTAAATTGGTTTCCTTTGAAGAGAGTCAAGTGGTTACCTTTAATGGCAAATTCGTTTGCGGTTTCAGGAATAGTGATTGCGAAACCGGGAGTCGGAGCGACAACACGGTCGGAAGCCCACATGGGATCATCATCCATTGGGTCGTAATTTCAAAGAATATCAAGGAAGTGGCGAAAGTAATCGATGTCAAGAATTGGCGGATAGACAATTCTCGGGTGTTGAGGAGGATTGTTTCTTTGATCGAATGGAACTCTTCTGTTTCGACGACGAAGTCTTCAATTCAAAGTACGCTCAGGTTCAGGTAGGGGTGTAAACGAGACGAGACAACTCGCGAGTTACTCGAGATAGACTCGTAAACTACTCAAAATCGACTCGATCTAAACGAGTCGAGCTCGAGCTACTCG
>BQNB010059750.1:0-23813 GCA_026074375.1 Tanacetum coccineum | reverse complement strand
AATATCAAAATCACTCCCTCTTGACCGAACCTAAAGAAATGATGAATTCAAATTACAAACCATTCATTTAAGTTATACTTCCTATTTTTTAGTAACTTTCCATTTTTAGTAACTTTCCATTTTTAGTAACTTTCTATTTTTAGCAACTTTCTATTTTTAGTAACTTTTCAAAATTAGAAATATTCATCATTTGAGATTCTATTAAGTATTTAAATAGCTTAGGGACTTAATATGCCAACCTTACAAGTTTAGGGTTAAATATGATAACTTTCCATATTTTAGGGTTTAATTTGCAAAATCCACAATTTTCAAGGTTAAAAGTGTAAATATCAAAGTTTCATATTTAATTCAGATTATACCTTTCATTTTATGTATTTACAAGTCAAACCTTTAGTTTTACATAATTTACATATTTAGTCCTTTTATTAATTAATTAAACATTATCTATAATTATCCATAATTACAAAACAAGCCTATATAGATTCAAATAGACAAAATATACTTTAATACATAAATACTACCAAACTTATACTTTTTAGAATTTACAATTTTTAGTCCTCTGGTTTAATTAATTATTCTAATTATTATTATATGAATTAACCATTTTAATCCAGACATATATCAATATGACATTTTATACCCCCCAACTTATTTTATACAGAATATAATAAATATAATAACATGTCTAAAATAGACCCCATAGTTCAAAATTTTACAAAACAAGACCTTATACCTTTTATATCACAAATCGGCTAACACTTAAATCCACAAACCTTAGTTTAATTTTTCTCCAAACCTCACTCACAATTATTTCCAATATTAGCATTTATTACACCTGGACAAATAGCAAATCCCTAACTAATTCATTTTAACATTTTCTTTCCTTTATCTTATTTTCGATTCGGCAACAACTTAATTCCCAATAATTATCGAATCACTTATGTTTTTTCCAACAATGTTTTCTGAGTTTATGTTATATGAACAACTTATAAAAATTATAAATAATTTTATAATTATTTTATATGTCGATTTCATATTTAATCCAAAATTAGGGTTTCGAATATGTTTCAATTTATAAAATCAAAATAAAATGCATGAACATTTTTCCCAGGTATATAACGAATTAATATGATGAAACATGAGTAAAAACATTACCTTTGAGGGTCCTTGATGGTTTTATGAATTATTAGTACCCGGTTGAGATTTTCGAACCCAAAACAATACCAAAATCGAACAAAGCCTTATAAAATCTTCCCACTATTTTTCCCCACACTCCTCGACCTTCGAATCACCTTAGAAAAAATCGTGCGCCTTGTAAAAATTTCTAATTACCGCTCTTTTATTATTAGGGTTTCGGCTCAATTTGATTTTAATAAGTTTACAATGAAATTGTATAGATTAAATATAATAAAGATTGGCGAGTTTTAGGGTATTCAAAAGACTAAAATCTGATTTTATCTTTTCCTATTTATTTTCTCCTTATCCATATTTTATTTTATAATTTTGTATTATATAAATACATAAATATAATTATTTTCGGCATAATCATAGAAAAATAATTATTGATTATTTTTCTTGTATAACATAAAGTATTTTATTCTTACATAAATTTTCATAATTTCCATAAGTTGTATTTTCATAATTTCTAACACTTAAATGAATTTTATTCAAGCTTTTATGTAATTTTCTTGCATTAGGGGTATTTTGGTAATTTTACATTTGTTGAGATTTTTAGGTTTTACACCACCGCTTTACCAAAAAGAAACCATATGCAGTATTAGCAAATCGTTAGCTCATAGCTCTAATAGACTCCATCGGGACAACCACATCAATCTCATTACCTGCCGGTGTAAACAAAGTATGAAAATTCATTTTCATCCTACTTGGTTTACCAGTAACATTAGCATACGAACTCGAGTTACCAGGATTTGGTGTCGAAATAGGCACGACGCCATCACTAGTCGAATTAGGACACGTCTGCCCAACATTCGCCAAAACACCATAACTATTACCACCATTCCCTGAATTGTTAACCGAACTCATACCCATATGAATAGTATCGGTAGCATCCATTAACGGAGTTGAACCATAATTCAACCTGGGTCCAAACAAGACATTATTGTAACTTTGCTTCTTCTTTTTACCCCCTCCTCCCG
The DNA here is from genome assembly GCA_026074375.1 of Tanacetum coccineum. NCBI lineage: Eukaryota > Viridiplantae > Streptophyta > Magnoliopsida > Asterales > Asteraceae > Tanacetum > Tanacetum coccineum. The sequence continues at coordinate 21,657 of BQNB010059750.1, read as the reverse complement.
AATCCAAAAAACTAGCTTTCATTCTTAATTTATACAAACCATATAACATGAAGAAATAATTAAACGCCATATCTTCACTTGCGCATCAACCCTAATAATAAGATTTAAAAATCAGATGTAGTGTTTGTAGCTAGATCGAAATCGCATCAAATAATATGATGTACAGAATCAGAAAATTACAAGGGAACACTAATCAAGAAAATTAGACGAAACCCTACAAAAAAGCTCAATCATTAATGCCCTAAATTCAAACTCCATTGTAATATTAAAACCACAGAATTAATACCACAATGGTCAGTGGGAGTAAATACTAATGGTTAGTTTAAAATTAATACCACAATTGATCGGTGTTATTAATACACAAAGAGACAAAAGAATTACTCTGATGACGTATAGTATGGACCGGCTCGGCCCACTAATACTTTTATGGCCTTTGTAGATACTAATGGGCTTTTGGCCCATGTATAGCGGTCGCGGATCGCGATCACTGTAACATTTCTCATTTTTCTTGTCATTGTACGACTCTATTAATGATCACTATTTATTTTAGTACCGATAGCGGTTACTTAATATTTACCTTAATCTAAATCGCGTACACTAAAAATAATCACTGAATGTAAACGGTTCACCAAATTAAATTAAGGTTTACATCAACCAAGTAGACAATAATTATAAGAAGATAATTAGTGCTTCGCGTATTTTATTTTTATTGGTACGTAATAGGGTTAGTTTTTTTCCACCACCAACCCCCCCCCCCCCCCCCTACACCCAAAACACCCAACCCCGATAATACTTTGGAGCACCCCGGAAATACTAAGACTTACCTAGTCTCAAACCCATACCCACTTTGGAAAAATAAACACGAAAATTTAATCCAATTTGTGCTTATATCACTTGGGTGTCGAATGTGGGCAAGTAAACCCACATGAAATCGTCCTTGGTGATTTATTTACTAGCAAATCCCCTAATGATCTTTAAAGGTACATGTACAAACTCTAAGTAATTAAGACATGTCCTAATTGTCTCCACTAAACTATTATACAATGGATATTAACCATCTTGCTTCTCTTTGTGCCGCGGTTAACCAAGCAACAATACACAATCCATAAGATTTTGCTAGCTAAGTGAATCATGTACCAAAATCCCCTCATTAAAACTTGTACTAGAGTGGTTTAGCATAAAACCATGAGTGATTAACTAGGAAACTTCAAAACTACCTCCTAGGGGACAAACTTGGTTCGGTGTGGGTTGTCTATGAAACCAAGAGAGTAAACTAGTTCCTTGCCTATAAATATACATTCATATTAACCATGCATGGTTCACGCACGTATGTTATACGTACATTTGGACTTGTGTGGTAAAAACATTCACAACGTGTGTAAAACATGCTAAGATTACGAGTCAAGCCTTTAGGTATCGTCTAAAATACAAGGAAAACAACCCATGAGAGAATCGATTGATACATTCAAAATGTATGAAAATCCGTACGTAAACAATTGCTAAAAACACAACAACTTGGCTTGGGTGCGTGTATACGAGGTTAAGGAACGTTTGCATGTTATGGGTCGCGATTAGGAAATGCTAGACACGTTGTTTTAGTGCTAGGCAATTTAACGAGACCCATATGTTACACTAATAAACCATTCGGGCCACTAATGGACTCGTAAAATACCTAGCCACCGACGGGCGCAAACAAGTAATAAGCTCACGATAAGCTTCGAAAAAGCTGATCGATGAACTTATACAACTTTAATAAGATAAGTGGACCTAGAAAACATTATTGGACCCAAGAGAATAAAGACCGAACCCTTAACGGGCTTACTAGCCCATTTGCGAGCCCAACGTGAGCCATAAGCTCACAATAAGCTCTAACAGCTTATCGGTAAAGTTTGCACATCTTATACAAGTTAAATGAGCTTAATAGACTCAAATAATGTTAATAGGCCAAGCCCTAACCCCTGAAACTCATTCGGGCTCACAACGGGCCCAACAGGCCCAACAGCGGGCTTAGTAGCTTATCGAAATAAGCTAATAAGCAACTGGCCTCCTAAGGCTTTTTAGACCTTAATGTGCTACTCGACCCACGAAACATTTAAAACCCCCTATGGGCCTTAACAGGCCTGCGGCCACTTGGCTGACCATTGGTTCAATAAGCCGAAAGTGCTTATTGGGGCTTATAGTTTCGAATAAAGATGGAAAACAAAAATTTAAACTTGCTAAAACCTTTTAAAAACTTTAAGAAAACGTATTGGGACTTTATTGGGACCCAATAACGGCCCAATAAGCAGACTTAGCTCGAAATAAGCTTATTAATATGCGACGTTGTTTGTGACCTATTTAAAGATAAAAGTATTTAAAACGTTTTACCCTTTGTTCGTGGTCAAATACGAAAACCAAAAGTGAGGGAATATTTCTGCCATTTTTCGAAACTTAAATAAATGTAAAAGTCTTATTGAAAACTTATAAACTATAAGGACGAATTTCGTAAATGTCTAAACGATAAGGATCAAATTGAACCATTGACATTAAATCGAAAAGCTAGTGGGACTGGTATTGAAATTAACGAAGTTAGGCTAGAAACTCGTCACTTTTTCGAAACTATATCAATATAAGGCCATTTTCGTCATATCATGAAACTAAGTAAATAGGGTTAAAAGTTGTAAACTATTGAAAATAAATGATAAAGTTGAAAATGCGATTTTTACAAGTCGGGGGACTAAAAGTGTAAAATGCCGAAACCCAAGGGGTTTGAATTATCATTTTCGAAATACAATAACTCCAGGGACCGTTTTTGGAAACATTGTGAAACTTAAGGATGAAAGTGTAACTATAAAAACCTAAGCTATCTTTTTGGAAACTAAGGGACTAATTTCGTCATTTCCAAAACTAAAAGGTTTAAAATATAAATAAAGTATATTTATAAACCTAGGGACTAAGTTTCTCGAGAACCATCGAAACTATAAATACAATAGTCTTGTGTGTCACCACACAAGTGATAACGGTATATATAAACTTAAAATGGGATTTAGTTTATACAATGAGTCGTTGGTTTAAATGTGTAAACTAAGACTTGGCCGTACTTACTTAGGTACTTAACGGTGTGATTCACTGCCTACTTGGATATTTGTTATCATTCAGAGAACTACCGGCTAAGGTGAGTTCATAGCCCCATGCTTTACAATTATTTAAATGATTTACATCCTTGGGGTGATAACATGCTTTGTTTTACAAACTGGACGCAAGTGTACATTTTATGCCATGATTACGTGTTTGCCTAAGTTACCATAACCCCTTTATGTCCATGATCATGAACTGTTAATTGCATAGATGTGATTGGGAATTACATTGTGCGGGCGCGAATGTTATGGATAGATCTATTAGGGATTGACGATCCCCGTTCGGGTGATTAGCTATCACTAGGAACGAACGAATACCATGTCGAATCTGGGATGTTGTAGGGTTAGCACATCATTCACGGACACCTGTTGGCAAATTTATATTTGCATTCATACATGTCTAGCTTCAATGTCATGAGCTTATTAAAACGTAATTACTTTTTATGATGTTTGCATTTGTTGCTTAATCATACACTTGGAAATCTTGCGGTCCTACAATTGATTTAAATAAACCTATGAATTCACCAACTTTATGTTGACGGTTTAAGCATGTTTTTCAGGTCAATAAGGCACGGGGTGCGATGATACATTGGAAGTCAATAATTAAAGAGTCAACATTTAAGATTTTGGGTCTTATTACATTTTAGGGACAATTGTTAAAAACCGGAAATCCTTATTTATATTGTTGAACAATTTGAAGCCATCAGCTTATGTAACAAACAAGTATTTTGTTAATCTAATGTATCTTTTTCAAATAACACGTTTAGTGGTCGTTCTTATATCTTATGCTATTGATCCGTAAATGTAACGCCCTTGGATATTCAACATTCCGCTGCGTACTCAGATTTGGGGGGTGTTACACAAATCGTATCAAATCCTGTTGCTGTTCTAGGTAACTTTGTGATGAAGTCCATCATTATGTTTTCCCACTTCCATTCTGGTAGATCGGGTTGGACCAATAAACCAGATGGCTTTTGGTGTTCGGCCTTAACTTTTGCACAAGTAAAAATTGGGTTCGTTCCAAACCGAACCTTGTAAAACCTAAATTAAATAGGGGTTTTGTTACATTTGGAGTGTTGAACATCCATTCTTAACAGTTTCTGAATTTGGTTTTTGGTTTTGAAATGTATTCTTTGCATATTTATTGATCGAAATTAGGGTTTAATTTATATGTTGAAAAATGTTTAATGGGTTTTGTGTGGATCATATTGTTATGCTCTTTGTTTGTGCTAGAAAACATTTTTAATATGATATTGATCGCATCAGTTATTACATATGTTTCTTCGTATTAATGACTATCGTTTCTTGAGAAAATATGTAGTGCTTAATTTGTTCAAGTAGTGTATTGATTGTGTTGCCATACCCTGATATTTCTTGATATGTAACAATTGAGGCTCTTTAACTATGATATTGTGGAACTTTTATAGACAAATAGAACAAGTGATTCTGACGAGAATTGATCGGAGTCTAAGTCTGTGTGTGAACCGAAACGGAGAGTACACCCTTTGTTGAACCAATGAGTCAAAGTTTAAGTGAAACCGAACGAAAGAGTACACCCTTTGGGATTCGATCGAGTCATTAGTAATTAAGAACCGATCGGAGTGTAATCACTTTGTTGCACGATTGCGTCGAAGGTCTATATGTATACCGAACGAGCCAGTACACCCTTTATGGACCCGAATTGAGTCATTTGTATTAGAACCAAAATAAGTGTAATCCCTTTGTGAATGATATCTCGAGTCTAATTAGTGAACCGAATGAGAGTACACCCTTTGTTGAACCGGATCGAGGCAATTAGTATTGAGAACTTTCCTGAACAAGTGTAATCCCTTTTGTGACTCCGATCGAGTCTTAGTCATTGAGAATAACCCGATCGAGTTTAACCCTTTATGCGAACCGATCGAGGTTACTTCTTTAGGAAACCGAACGACTGAGTTGGTTACCTTTAAGACCTGAACTAGTTAAGTTTTGTTGTGAAAACCAAAACGATTGGTTTCTTTGACGACCCGAACGGAGTTATATTCTTATGAGCTGAAAGAAGTCAGATTATATTGTGAACCTAAACAAGTAAAAAAAGCTTTACGAAATCCAAACTTGTCTCCCCCCCCCCCCCGTGACAAAACACAATTAAAAAGATCAAATTTTTCCAAAAATAAGGTCAAATAAGACTTCGCACTTAGTTCAAGTCAATGACATTAAAAGATTGACAAATCCATGGTAACTAAAATTCAACTTAGGTTATCTAAATATCTACTAGTTAGACAAGAACCACGGATTCATAAATTGTTAAAATCGTTGCCTCTGTCTCATAAGCTTTCCTAGTCTATCATAAGTTGTCTGCATCTTCAAAGTGTATAAGTCATAAAGGTTCTAGGCGTAATTAATCGTGTTCACATTTATAAACTGCATTGACTCTTTCTTAAGCAGAATCATGCTCATTCAAAAGGCTGAAAGAGATTGCATTGGATGACGCCTTAGATGCTCCTGCCAACCGACTGATGATTGGTAATGCAACTACGATTAAGCTAGATTCTCACGTCAAACGAGGCAACTCTTCAAGTGGTTTATGATGTGTTGAAGCTCACTCCCTATTCTACAAGGCATTTCAAGCCTCATGCTGATGTTCAAGAGATCTATATGCACGAGTTTTGGGCCTATGCATTCGTTCATAACCGTTTAATTCGAATTCAAGATGAATAACAAGAAACATTATTGTCAATCTTGAGTACTTCAGGAAAATGCTTCCAAATCTGCTTGTTATCCGTAATCAGAAATTTGAAGTCCCTTTGAACAGAAATTATCACATTCTCGTAAGTCGGCTGGTCCAGTGGAGAGATAAGGAAGATTACAGATGTCAATTGTCAACAAGTAACTTCAACCCTTAGAGATCATTGCTGCGGTTATCAACAATGTGTTCAATGGTTAAAAGCTCCTATGACAGTCTTCGATTTTCTCAGCTCAAATCATTTAGGTGAATGTACCATAAAAAGAATGTTGGACCTATGCCTTTCTTCTATAGGAGGACTTTACTTATCAAGTAGAGAATAAGAATACGAAGTATGGGTAATGTGATGTACTACCCACGCTTCACCAAGCTTATTGTCAACTTCTTCATGTCAAAAGATCCATCAATTCCACGGAGGAACAAGATTAATTGGCACTATGCCAGGGATGACCCCATGTTCACCACAATCAATGTTATCTCCAGGCATGAGGATACACAGTTGTACGGTGCAATCTTGCCTAAGGAATTGACAAACGAGGACATCCGAAACTCTGAGTCCTACAAAGAGTACTATGCTATCGCTTCAGGAGAAGTACCTCCAAAAACAAAAGCAAGTGTTCATAAGAAGAAAGCTGATTCTGATACAACACCTAAGGAGAAGCCTCCCACAGACCCCAAAGACAAAAGAGTCAAACAAACTGGTAAGATGACTGGCTCAGGAAAGCAGAAGCAACCTGCTACAGGTTTAGAGACTCTCTCCGAGATTGCTTTGACTGAAACTGAACAACTAAAGATAGCTACCAAGAGAAGTCGAATTCAAACACTCAACTCACAAGCAAGTGGCTCAGGTGATGGAGTTGACATCCTGTCAAAGGTTCCTGATGAGCAAGTACACAAGAAGACTGGTACAGATGAAGGAGCTGGTGACAAACCAGAGGTTCCCGATGTACCCAAACATCATTCTAATAGTGAGGAAGAGTCTTGGACCTTTAGTGACGGTGATGATGATGATGAAGATGATGATGATAACAAAGATTCATATGCACATGATGATGATGATGCAACATAATCAGATAATGATGGTGACAACATTACTCATCTAAAGTTGTTCACCTTCTCAACTGATGATCAAGAAGAAAACAATGATGAAGAAGAACAAAAAGAAGATGATGAAGATGAGGAAGAGATATCTGATCAATTGGTACGCACACCATCAGATTATCAAACATCTGATGAAAGTGAGAAATAAAAAGATGATGACAGGATTCAAGATGGTGAAGAAGACAAAGAAGGAGACGTGACGAATGTCAATCTGAAAGGAGGTGATGTTGACATGACTGAAGCTAACACTATTAAAGACACGGAAGATGCCTATGTGACTCTCACGGCTGCTACTCCTGTTGTCCAACAGCAAAGTTCATCCGTGTCAGATCTGGTTTCAAAGTTCATCTCTCCTACTATGAATGAAGGTATTGACTTTATCCTGACTCCTCATACATAATCAACTACTTTGGTCAATGTACCTATTTCTGTAGCCACAGAGACTCCAGCTACCACTACAACAATCCCTCCACCTCTTTTTCCTGTCACTCAATCAAGTCAACAAACACTTGTTACCACCACCACAACAACTAATCCCTCCACAACACTGCTTCTAATCCCTAACTTTGCATCTGTATTCGGCTTTAATCAAAGAGTAACCGCGTTGGAATCTGATCTCTCTAAGCTTAAATAATCAAATCCTTTTGCTGAATCCATTTCATCTATTCCAGGCATAGTTAATAAATACCTTGGTTCTAAGATGAAGGAAGCAGTAGATGTGGCTATTCAGCTCAAATCAAACAAGCTCAGAGAAGAAGCTCAAGCAGAAAATCAAGAATTCCTTAACTTACTTGATTCCAACATGCAAAAAATTATCAAGGATCAAGTTAAAACTCAAACATCAAAGATCAAGTCCAAAGTTGAGAAGTATGTTACTGAATCTCTGGGAGCTGAAGTGTTGATTCGTTCCACCAATCAACCTTAAACATCTTACGGAATTGCTTCCTCACTCTCTGAACTTGAATTAAAAAGGATTCTAATGGATAAAATGAAGGAGAATAAATCAATTGACAGATCAGATGTTCAGAAAAATCTTTACAACGCGTTGGTTGAAGCCTATAACACAGACAAGGACCTCCTTTCCTCTTATGGTGATGTTCTCATTATTCCAACAACAAGGGATGATAAAGATAAAGATGAAGAACCCTCTGCTGGATCAAACTGAGGGACCAAGAGACGGAGATCAGGCAAGGAAGCTGAGTCATCTAAAGAACCAACTCGTAAGTAGAGCAGGACAACAAGTTCTTCGAAAGGGGCCTCCAGATCTCAACCTACCGACTTAAATGAGACTACACATCTAGAGTTCATTACAGGTGATGATGATGTCATTCCTGCTAGAGAGGTACAGGATGAACGTCAATGGCACCCTCCAACCTCTCCAACTCCTGACCATGAATGGCACCTAACAAAGACTGTTTTTGATTTACCTCCTCAACATTGGATAACTGGCTTAGCACAAGCTGCAGGCACTCAATCCTCTTTTGATGAGTTTATGGCTACTCCCCATCAATTTCTCTGCTTTCATAATAAACAGACTCAAGATTGATCATTTGACTCAAGAAATGCTAACCGGTCCTACCTATGATCTCATAAAAGGTATGTGCAAGAGTGTAGCTGAATTGGACTATCACTTGGAAGAAGTCTTCAAAGCTACTAATGAACAATTGGACTGGAATAATCCTAAAGGAAAGCCATATCCCCATAATCTCAGCAAGCCACTACCGTTGATTCCAAATGCACGAGGACGTCTTATTATTCCTTTCGATCATTTCATCAACAACGACCTTGAATATCTAAAAGGAGGAAGCTCAAGTCGAAAGTACACTACTTCCATAACAAAGATGAAGGCTGCTGATTATGGTCAAGTCAAATGGATTGAAGACCGGATCCCTAGAACTACTTGGAGTGTGGTACCAATAGACTACGACAAACACGCCTATTGGGGTACATACCACTAGGGTCCAAAATGTCAGAGATTCTATGGATATGCTACCAACATAGAAACTTCCAAGGATGTTTACTCAAGGCACATGATCATCGCTGTTATCAGTCTCAAGATCATGAAATTCTTCGGTTATAGTCATTTGGAAGAGATTACGGTTCATCGACAGGATGATGCGCTATACAAGTTTTGAGAAGGCAACTTTTAAAGACTTCGTCGCTAAGACATTGAAGATATGTTACTTCTTCTTGTTCAAGGCAAGCTCACCAATCTCAGTCTGGATGATCGATATGCACTAAATGTGGCTCTGAGAATGTACACTAAAAGAATTGTCATTCAAGAACGTGTAGAAGATCTACAGTTGGTCGTCGAAAGCCATCAGAAAAAGATCAATCTCCCAAGACCAGACACAACACGACCTGATCTCAGAAAAATGACTCCCTACACCGGCTATCTTGATGTCCAAGGCATTATCTATCAAGATGAATTGAGCAGAAACCGGTTAATGCGCACTGATGAACTTCACAAGTTCAGTGGTGGCACACTTAACCATGTTCGTACAACTCTCAATGATATTGCTATCGGAATTTAGATGGATTATTTGCTGAAGAGACGATGGAGTCCACAAGACAAGAGGAGAGGTCGGGTGATGATAAGTGTCATTGACAGAAAGCTCAAAGATCGAAGGTTGATGCGCAGCTTAGAGAAGTTTGTAGGAGGAAAACCGTATGGGGGAGACCTTCGACTGCTCGAAAGGACCATATGATTTATCATATGTTGTCCTCATCTTTATAAGGTCAATCCTAGTACATAATAAACATGTGAATATGTATATATGCAGTGTAGACTTATGGTGATAATAAGGAGTGCTCGAGTACAAAATTTTCAAGAATTTCTTAGTAAATTCAAAAATTTAAAATTATTGTACTCAGCATTGTCTTACATATCCCTCATAATTTGAGGGGGAGCAATAAAATTTTCCTATAAGTTATTCTGTAACATTTTGTCCCCGGACGTTTAATCAGTTGATATCCAAAATATCAAGGGATTAACATTTTGGATAAGGGGAGAAAATGTGATTAAACTGAATCTAACTTGTATCGAAATGTGATCATATAAAATAGACTCAGTACACTCTACACTTAGCATGTACTACGATATTGATGCACATATTAAGGGGGAGCTTTTAGTGATAATGAAAAACTCTTAAAGTGTAAGTCTTTTTGTCTTGATTTTTTTATTTACATCATAAACTTTGATTTGACTTTCAATAGTTTTGATAGGATTGTGATGAAATAACCAAAAGACCGGCCTTGTTTCTTAAATTTATGGAGATTATTAAGGTGGTTAGCATAGGTATTCATAATTACCTGATCCTCAGCCAGAACGTAGGAGATCTACCCAGGATTAATCCACTAGTTAGTGTAGTAAAGTCCTTCGGTATGAAAAAGGAGAAAAAGTGGGAGAAAAGGGTAATAAGCTGACTGGCGATAGAACTAACACTCTAGAACAAAACCCATCAAGGTGTTAATTATGGAAGTAGCGGTAAGATTGAATGGGTTGTAAGAATGAAAAAGATATGTAAGGAAAAAGGGTGTAAAGAAAGTAGCCCTCCTCACACTTAGGACAAAGATAATCGGGTCACAATTAACATGTGAACTGTAGATATCACTAGGTGTTGTCTGACATTGAAGAATGTATGGACCCAAAGTGACGCTATGCACAACCTCCTAGCCACTCAAGGTTCTAAAAGGACTATTGTTTCATTTCTCACGGAGATTACAACGCATTTTCTATTGACTTTCTTCACTACCGAGTTAGTTGATATTGAAATGGTGAAGTAATGCTCCAGCCTCCGAAAAGTACAAAAATCTAAAGTGCAATTTTGAGCTAGAGCCAACATAAATAGATCGATCAAAATATCTTTTGGTGAAAACTTGTCAAATTATGCTTTGCTAAGTCACACAATGTGATAAACAAGATTATATCACAGAGTCTACGCATTATCTTAGTGATTTTGCCAAGAACATCAAAGTGATTTCATTCACAATGAAGAAGGACAATCCTGCTTAAGCTCACATCAAACAAGCTCTTTGTAGGTAACTTATGCGATTTCTTTATGGAATCAACTTGTGGAACAACAGGAAAGAAACCGATGGTGCGATTCTATATGAATCAAATACTTGTTCTTGGATATGAAATTGACGAAAATGAGATGATGAATCTTTTGAAAGAATAACACTCTCGATGTGTTACAAAAAAACACTTTTAGCAGAATGTTGACTGTTGATTTGAGTTTCAATTGATTATTTTATTTCAATCGGTAAGAGATAGGTAACTCACTGGTTTTCTCTTTTCGTGTTGTTCTGTTTGTGACAGTTCTGTAATGAAAACATGTGAGTTTGATGAATCTAATGCAAATATGTTAGATATGATTCTTTACTTATCAGGTTGTGGGAAATCCTGGCAAAAGGTGATTCTTCTTAAATTGAATTCTACCTGAATCACAAGGTCGATCACCATGGATTTAATGGTTACTCAAACCAACTTGGTGAATGACAAAGCCTTATTATTCGTCCCCCAGATTTATTGCTAACTGTTTAAATGCAAGGATAGGAAAAGCTGGTGGTGAAGGTACCTGATTTCCACGCTGACTCACAGATTCATAGCCACATGTAAACCTGACGCCAAACATTAGAAAGACATCATGGAAAGCTTCAAGTAAAGGTTTCATGACTTTGCTTACTCTGATCCGTATGCTTTCTTGGAGTGGGACGACAGTATTAAAGTCAAAGAATCTAAAAGGAAGTTTCTGTCACTTGATATTGAACGTCTTTCTCGAAGTGAGAAAGTGTTAAAGTTAAAGAATTTCAAGAAAGATGCAACAATTTAAGCTTTAAGTCAACAAATCAAAAAAGGTAATGAGCATGTCGGTCCAGAAGTCTCAAGATCACAAGATGACAAAGTTACAAGATGGCGAAACGAGATTATACTTGGTTGAATTGATGAGCTCACAGTGTTAAGATCACATTCCACTTCAAGTGTAATGATAAAAAGGAATACAAGCTCGGAGCCTTAAAAGTCAAAGATTACTTACAACATATTTCACAAGAGAAAGTTGAGTTTTCGAAGCTAAAAAGATAAGGATATAGCATAATATGCTAGGTTTATAATTTTTGTAAATACTAGAGTGACCTCCTTAAGGGAGATATATTGTTGCGAAAAAACTGTAGAGATTGTATCGGTCACTTCCAAGTTGTAAATAGTCTTAGCCCGTTAGTTTGTTTATATGATTAGTTTGTAAAAAGATAGTCTGGCCCAAGGCACATGGAAAGGGCTGGTAGAAGGCCTATGACGGCAATGTATGTAGTTGATTATATACCCTCTCATGGCCTTGGAGAGGGTGTTGGTTGTTCATTTTCATATCACACACCTCAATTATTATCATCTTTCTCTCTCTAGAAACCTTCCAACCCACTTCTCTCTCTAGTTCTTGCATAACATTAAAGATTACTAGTATTATTCACATTATTTTTTACAAGTTTCTTTTTAAGATCATCATTTTGTTTATGAAATGGTAAAACTTCATCCTTTTTAGTTTCGGGATTATTTTGAATAGGAGGAAAATCACCATCGGTAATAACATGCCAAAGATCTTGATCTTTTGACTTCACATAAGTTTCGAATCTATTTTTACAATAAATAAATCCATCACTTTTAAATAGTAGTGGTCTTTGCATAGATTGACCTTCTAAATAGTTTTCCGATTCCATAGATCGATTCAAGTTTTAAAATACAATTTATTTTAAAAATCTTGTTTAACCTGACTCTGATACCTATTGTGGAAAACTAGAAGGGGGGTTGAATAGTTTACCGCTTTTTAATTTAAGGTTTTAAAGTGTTTGTAAAAATTCTAGATTCGACTTTATGTGAATTCAACACTTGCGCAATATAAACAATATACTTATCTAAACAATTAATAAGATAGTATGAGAAAATAATGGGGAAAAATCTAGTATTTATAGGACAAACTGGAGGAGCGTCTACCTATGGGCGGTCCCCTTAAATAGGTGGGCGGTCCCCTTAATTTTAAGGGGGCCGCCCGTGTATTTAAGGGGGCCGCCCTAGACTAGGGGCTCCCTAGTTTGTCTTTTGTGTAGGGGGAATTTTCTGGAACTTTTCTAGCTGTTTTAGGTCTAAAAATTTGAATTTCAAAATGTTAATTTTGAATAAAATATTTCTTTTAATTGTAGAAAATATTTTTTAATGTTTATAAAAATGTTTACAACATTTTATAAAAGTGTGAGGTTGAATAAAAATTTCCTTTGATCATAAAATGCATTAAGCATTTATTTATTCATACCTTTAAGTGATATAATTTTCGAAATGAAAATTTACTACTAATTACTTGTTTACGTTTAATTTTACATTGAACGTTTTTATATTTTGTGATTATCAAAACGTAAAGATGTGAAAAATATTAATAATGTTTTTAGGCATTATTTCTATCAACAGTATTTATAGGCTGTTCGGGGGCCAAAGTGCGCCGCACAAACTTATTTGTGTGCTGCACATCGGGTGTTAATGCACTTAGCATTTAATTGCCTTTAATTTACTCACAGACTCAAAAGTGCGCCACACTTTGGGTAAAACCGCCACACTTTTAGTAATTTCAGCACTTGGCCTTTTTCATAGTTGTAGTAATTGAATTCTCTTCGTGTGGCCGCTTAAACCAACTAAAATGGAGTTCGTATGACCGAGTTATGGCCAAAACAGTGGACAGGTGTTGGGAGATCATGAACTTTAGTTATTTCTTCGTCTAAGCTTCAATTCTTCGTGTTTTCTTCCGTTTTCTCCCACGACACATATCATGAACCTACAATAACAAATATACTCGATTAAGTACCAAAAGTTCACGAGAAATAATCAAATATATATAAATAACGCCGCCAAAAACATGTATAATTAAGGCATTATCAGCATGGTCATGAAACTTTTTACTGTTATCTCTTTTTCTGTATCTTTGACCATCTCTACGCTAAACCTTGCTGGACCTTCTCTATTTAGCCAAGCACTTCTTGGAATCTCTATTTCATGAACCCATGCTTTTCCTATTCTTTCTTATATACACTTATCATCCTCCTCATTTGCATCCATCCTATCCTTCTTCTTCAACCTCTCTTCACTTATCATGTCTTCTTCTCACCCTTCTCAAAACTATGGAGAAAGACTCTAGAAATCTATAAGAGACATTTGGAGACACAACACTCTTCTACCCTATTCACCTTCTCTCTCACCCAACATTTCACCACCACACTCTCCTAATATCACTAATTCCTCATCTCAAACTACTCAATCACAAAACCAAACTAGGGAGCAAATAGTAAATGAAGTTAACCAACTACATAATTGATCCAACACCATTGGAACCGAACTCCAACATGTAGCAAATGCTTTTATACAAGCTCCTGCATTACCACTCTCACCTTCAACAACCATAATTCACCCTGCTACAAGTGACCAAGTCACATTTCATTCTGGTTTTTGCATTATTGCATGTACACCCAAACTCTCTTTCATAAGTTAAGAGATGACATCCATCGACTTAAGTCCCTCTTCACTTAAGGTCATGCTCCACCTAACAATGCATCACCAACCTCACATTTATCACCTCTACATTAGTGACCACCCATCTTTTGGTTATGACATCTTCTAGATTTTGAGAATCCACTAGTCTAGCTATATGCCTTAATATGTCTTTACTTTAGGCTTAACTACTTAATCTTGTAATATTCATACCATCATAGTATGACTCTATTTTATTAGTCTAGCTTGCAATCAATGTGTCTTGTATGAGTTTCTTAAATGATGAATGAAACTACTTTATGGTTTACTTGCATGAATTGCTATATTGCTACTAGTTAGGAATATATTCTTGCACTTGTATTTCTCACCTTGTTTTGTAGCAATAATCTCATAAGATCAATCATTTGGTGCCCCGAATGAGGGGGAGCTTACATCAAAGGGGAGTCTTGGCATCATCGATTTCTTTCTCTCTACAATTCGACGATCATCCTTTTTGAATTTGACAAAAAGGGGGAGAAATTGATTGATGACATCAAATAACATCTATTTTATAGCATCATTTATCCCATGTTATTAACCCATTTTGTATAGTTATTGCAAAGAATTGTTACTTAATCGTTTATATTTGAGAATTGCAGTAATTATGGAGTAATTGGTGAAAGTTAGCAAAAGGCGCGCATTATGGAGGTTAAATGAAGATATTTTGAAGATTACTATTCTGAAGACCAATACGCCGTATCCAAAGAGAATCAATACGCCGTATTCAAGATATGGAATCAATATAATATTCTGGAAGATATCAAGCGTGGTCCCTACTCCAAGAAATCCCTAATACGCCGTATCCAACTCTTGGATACGCCGTATCCAACCGACTTCCAAACCTTATAAATAGAAAACTCAAAAATAAGTTTTAAGTGTGCTAAGTCATATTCTCGATACCTAAACCACAAAAGTCAATTTTAAGAAGAGAAAAAGAGCAGAATAGGTCGAGCAACGCTATTAATTCCATAGGAGACAATGTGTAATTCCGTATACTTTAGTAATCGTTCAGTTTTTGGTATCATTCGTTAACTCAGTTAGTTTACCTTGGCTAAATAATTGCTCTTGTATTTATTATGACGTTTGAAGGCTAATACCTTTGGGTATTAGCCATTATTATGAAGATCTGAATGTTTGTTATTTGTTTATCTTAATTTCTTGATTTATCGTTGAGTGCTTGTTTATGTTTATCAATTTATACTTGTTTACGCGCTTTTGTATGCGACCTATCATTCAACTGGATCTAGTGAAACGGGCCAAGTAGATTTAGAGTCCAGGAAAGCTCTCCATATAGTAATCTATACATCTAGAATCATAGTTATACAAATATTGTCCTTCTAAGTCCGTGTCTAGGATATGCTTCGGGGTTAACAAGTTAATTGGATATTGCTAATGGTTTATTGATCGTGTTGACTAGCAGGTGACCTATATAATTCAACAAGTAACGTTCTGATTTCATTGGATAGTTGGACAAGTGGACTACTAGTGTATAAATTGCCATTGAGCGGTAAGTGGGTAAAGTCTCTATGAGCTAGGGTTTAACAAGATCACCATTTCTTTAATCCCTAAGATAGATTATAATCAACAAATAAGGATGCTTTATGTGGATGTTTTAATTGTGATAGAATTATTGTGTCTAGGTCTTAGGATGATGTAACACCCAAGCATTACGAATGATATGCCACCTCGAGAAAAAAAATCATTGCACTAAATAAACAAACCAACTTTCTAATCGGATTAATAATGGTTAATACAGTTTTCTTATATAAGGTTCGACCGCTCTTTCATCTTTTGTTAATTAGCTTGCGTGGGCTAAAGTGCCTTGAATTGATTATAGACACCAACCAAACAGTGCCAGTCTCTTAGGCTGAAAACCCCTTTTCTTGTTAGAATTAGGATTTAGACTGACATAGGTTTAACATAGGTTTAGAATAGAATAGAATTAACATAGATTAGATAACCAAGATATTAATTAAATTGATAGATTTAACATCACTTCAAGTGTTCGACACCCTACTTACCATGAAACTACTTCCGATCGGGTACACTGCCCGTTAAAGTGTTGTTTTTGGTTTAGTCGGCAAAATATAAATTAAAAACTTGAATCAGCTTAAATATACCATACAATGACAACACATCAAGTTTTTGACGCCGCTGCCTGGGACTGAAAATTAATCTTGATTTTTATTTGATATTTTGGTTTTTAACATTAGATTAGATCTAACCCTTAGGATTAGTGTAATTTAGATTAGTGTATATTCTTGTATATTCTGTAATATTTATATATCTGTATTTAATTATTTGCTTGTATATATTCGTGTGTTTAATTGTTTGCATATTTAATTGTTTTTCTTAAATACATTGTTCTGGTCGACAGTTAAATATGGCGTATCCACTTCCATTGGATACGGTGTATCCAGTTCTCTGTCCAATACAGCGTATTCATCCCAACAGATTAATACGGCGTATCCACTTCCATTGGATACGGCTTATCGATTAACTAAAACAAAAGCTGAAATCTTGGTTTTCCTATTTGATTTTTCGTGCTAAATTTTTTTTATCTTTCTTCAGAGCAAATCATGTTGATATTTTTACCTCTATTACAGGAAGTACTTATCAGAGCTAGTTGATTGAAGAAGGAATCACAGGAAGTCATGGCTGAACCAATTCTATCTGATAATTTAGAAAAAGCTCCAACTAAATCAAATCTTTCTATCACCAGTAACGATATAAACATTGAACTCAGCAAGGAATTTTTAGTGGAATTAAGAAAGAACATATATCATGGAACGTACAATGAAGACGTGGTGGATCACATTGTTAAGGTACTTAAAATGGTTGAATTGATTTACGTTCCTAGCGTGGATTCCCATCAACTGCGAATGAAAGTATTTCCTCTCTCATTGGCCAATGATGCTAAAGAATGGTGGATTAATAAGGAAATCACCACTTGGGAGGAACTTGTTGAAAAATTCTTCTGTAGATTCTATCCTAAATCATACGATGGAGAAGATAAAATGTTGGACGAAGGAGAAAACTAGGGGATTGATCTACTTGAATTCTTATCAAACATAAACAAATCATTCAAATGCCATAAGAAAGTGGATGGAAGGACTCAAAAGGTGATATTTTATGCTTGGATGAATTGAAATTGGAATAAGAGATATGTGGATAACATTATTTAGAGCAATAATGAATTAAAGGAATCTAAATACGAAAACCCGTCCAACACTGCTACTGATTCGTTCTTCAAAGCCTATGAAGTACGTGACATTGAAAAACAACGTCAGACAAAGCGCAAATATAGCAATACATCCAATTCTATCAAAGAGCTACCTAGCAAAAGAATTTGCAAAGCAAAAAAGTTTAAAGCGATCCAATACTCTCTTGGACCCAATGAAGAATATATTGCTATAAGAAGTTATGAATATGATATTTGGGAGAGAAATGAAGATAATATGTCCAAAATCTATCAAGATATTTTTCATAAAAATGACGAAGGATGGAAGGTGACATGCACCAAGTAAAAAGGAAGCTGAAGAAAAGTCTAACTTAAAGACTTCGTTGTAAGCAAAAGTGCTTCCTGAGAGACAACCCGGATTGTTATTTAATTTTATCGAGTCTGTCTTCCCAGACATCAATATGGCGTATCCGCCCCATACCATACGGCGTATTGATTGTCTAGACGTTATTAGTCTTTATTTTATTGCACTTTAAAAACATTATTGTCAGATTTTGAATATGGTGTATACACTAAGCTGATACGCCGTATCCACCAGTCTGACCCGTAATTAGTTTGTTTAGTTTAGTTTAAATTAACCGTAGGTACCAAGATAGGAATGCACTTGTTCTTCCTATATTTTATACAGGACCTCGAGAAAGAAATATTGACAAAGTTGGTGGAATGCATATTTTCTGGAATTCTATGTGTGTGCTGTTCGTGCTAGGATACAGATGCTTTTTCAGCACACAATCTTGCTCATAAACGCAACTTGGAGAATCTACCGAGCAAATATCAGGGGAGTTTCTCATTCTAATTCTTTTTAAATTCCCGTATTTAATGTTTTATATATACAATGAGGACGTTGTATAATTTAAGTGGGGGGATGGAATTAAAATGTTTACTTGTCCTAATTTTCACACTAAAATGCTTAAATTTTAAAAAAATTTAAGCATACTTTTGTGAAATTACATGTAACATAACTCGCACACAATAACTCTTGTTAGATATTGTGAGGATTTAACCTTTTCGTTTCCAAATGTTTACCCAAATTCCATAAGATATGAGTGTGCCGATGATGTTGTAGACTTTAGAACTTGGCTTGGTATATCACTCGAGACCGCAATGATAAGTACTATGGATTTAGATGGAGTAACTTGTTTAAATTGGTAAATTTTAGGATTACACCCAAATCGCCTTTACATGTTGCTTATTAACTGACTATATCGGTTAGTTAACCTCCCATTTAAACCCTTTCCGCTCTCATCTTTTGAGTGATGATTCTCTAGAACAACCCGTAGAGCCAATCCTTTAGGAATTTACACCAACTATTTGTTTCGTTACACCCTTACACCTTAACCTACCCTGTTAGATTAAGTTTAATTTATAGTTGCTAGTTGCTTAAAATGTAATGTTTGTATTTCCTGAGTCTTGTGTCATTTTCTATCTTTGGTGCGGTTGGAAACTTACGCATTGCAAATGGGAATGTATATTAGTAGTAAAAGATCATGTGATTTTACTACCGTCACAATTATTGGTGAATCCAAAGACGAAGGAACTATCGAAGAAATTATTCGGAATTATTATGATCGTGAAGATGGTGAAACTATACCGAGATTTGAATGTTTGGTAAAAAAATTGAAAAAATGAGAAAAATACAAAAAGAGAAAGAAAGTTTGAAGATAATCATTTCGCAACTACCGAAGGAATTACACGAAGGATCGATTATTCGTTGATACGTCTAAAAAATCAACGATGTAGAGTATTGTACAAAGTGGAAGATATCGCCACTTGCCTTGTAGAGTATGTAAAGTTTTGGGATGATTGGGAAGTTGACCGTTACGGGAACGCCAACTTAGGTTGTTGTTTTTTATCGATGATCAAGACGTTGTAAATAGTTGTCTTTATCATGGTAACGGTCAGGAAATAAGTGTCTAGCAACTTGTATCTTAAGTCTTAATCTATTTGTTTCTTGATTTTTATTTAACAACAATTTACTTCCCTCTCACCTGATGATTAGCCGCTGGTTTTACGCGAATGAGGATTCATACGAACATGCATGTCTATTCCGTCGTTACGGCCATGTATGCATGTCTTGTACCTCGTTGGTTTACGAATTTTGGTGAAAGTTATAAGGTTCCTACCTTATATCATTCTTCATCCTAACCGTTGGTTAAATTCAAATGGGGATGTGATCGAACACACATGTCTATCTCGGCATTCCAGGTGTGTATGTGCGCTTCAGTTGCCTTGTTGGAGTGGTAGTTCTGGTGAAAGATTGTAGAATGATCAAACCATATGCCTTTCCATACAAAAACCCATATTTACCTTTATAAACTTGTTCCTCCTTAGCTTTAGCGGTGGAGATGTGTATCCTTGTCAATCTTATAATAGAATACTCGTAACGACTGAGCAATTGAGCGAATTAGTTACATGTTACCAAATAGATTAGTTGAGTGATTTGAGTGTTTTTATCTTCTTATTTCGTAAGGTGTTTGGTTGTGTACTTGTAATAGATCAAATAAGTTCTTTAATAGAATATATCCTTAGAGATACATTTTTTATAAACTTCTAAAGGCTACTTGAGGACAAGTAGGATTCAAGTGGGGGGATATTTGATGACATCAAATAACATCTATTTTATAGCATCATTTATCTAATGTTATTAACCTATTTTGTATAGTTATTGCAAATAATTGTTACTTAATTGTTTATATTTGAGAATTGCAGTAATTATGGAGTACTTGATAAAAGTTAGCAAAAGGCGCGTATTCTGGAGCTTAAATGAATATATTTTGAAGATTACTATTCTGATGACCAATACGCCGTATCCATCAAGGAAGATACGGCGTATCCGTGCCTGCACTCACCAAAGACCACAGAGGAATAAAGATCAATACGCCATATCCAGAGGACTCAATACGCCGTATTCAAGATATGGAATCAATATAATATTCTGGAAGATATCAAGCGTGGTCCCTACTCCAAGAAATCCCTAATACGCCGTATCCAACACATGGATACGCCGTATCCAACACATGGATACGCCGTATCCAACCGACTTCCAGACCTTATAAATAGAAAACTTAAAAATGAGTTTTAAGTGTGCTAAATCATATTCTCGATACCTAAACCACAAAAGTCGATTTTTAAAGGAGAAAAAAGCAGAAGATGTTGATCCCAATCCTTGATCGATTCCTTAGCTTGTCTAAGGTTAAATTACCTTAGATAATACCAAAATAACTTGTTGTAGAAACTTTGTATGTATACTAAAGTGTATGCGGAATCTACACCTTAATATCTAGAAGTATAATTAATAGAACAGTAATTATGAATGAAAAAAGATATAACCAAACACTCCAATATTATTTGATCAATAATACGAGTACTCTTCACTAGTACTAGGGTTTACAACCTTGAAGCTTTTTTAAATCGACTTGACAACTATGAAAACTTGTATCTCAACTAATGCCCTAGAGCCTCCTTTTATAGACTAAGGAGTCCTAGTCGGCTTACAACATATACTAAAGATAAACATAAACTTATAGAATATTCTGATACAATCAATTCTATAATTATCTTCTGATCTTTATCTCCAAGTAATCCTTATCTTCTGGCATCTTTGTCTTCCTTTAGCAGTATGAATCTTCTCTGGCAGTACAAACTAACACTAGCAGTACTAAATTTGTGCTAGCAGTACTAACTCAGTTAATATTGTTAGTTATAATCTGAGCAGTACTAACCTCTTGTGAAGATTTATTCCCAACAATCCTCCCCTAAACTTGTGATTTACCTTCAAATCTCTAGTTTCTTCTGAATCAAATCTTCTAGTCTGCACTGCTGAGGATGCTTCCAATCACATTTCTACTGCTGTAATTGTGACTTGACAAATCTGATGAGCTCATAACCCATTTCACTTTGATGATCA
>BQNB010059749.1:0-33178 GCA_026074375.1 Tanacetum coccineum | reverse complement strand
TTACTTTTGTTAATCCTTTTGCACAAGTACACATGAACCTAACTGCTTTTCTTTTATTCGAACATTACAACAGTATAAATAGATATGCATCCATGTACATAACTCACCAGCAGCAACCTTTACATCCACATCAATCACTAGCAAACCAGGAGCAGTAAGAACCTTTTGTTTGGATGTTAAATAACCCTTCACAAATTAGGGTTTCAATATCCTGCTTTCACCATGATCATGAAAACCCCTTTAATAATAACAATGATTTTATAATTGTATTGCATACCAATTAAGGTAGAGAGAACAATTATAAACATTTCTACACAAATTTAACTCCAAAACCCCAGAAAACATTAACCACACGATTTCTTGAAAATTAGTGTTTTAAGGTTTCTTCTGGTGTTGAATCCATTGATGATGAAGACAGTGATGAAGAAGTTCAAGATGCAAATGTTGAGGGAGATAAGATGAATGAAGAAGAGTTAAATAAAGAAGCAGAAGTGGATGCATTATGTTGGATCCCTTTAACACATACACTTCATATCATACACGGATCTAGATTAAGAAATATAGAAAGAGAGTTGATTTCTACAGAGAGAAAGAAGAGATAGAGTTGAGAGAGAATATAGAAAGTGAAATATTATAAATGAAATCAACTCCTTCCTCTTCCTTGGTGGAAAAGGTATATATATACCCCGACACTTAAAGTGACGTTCGGGATATTTGACTAGGACCCGGGCTCGGGTTTTGCTTGGGATTAAACCCGAAACATATACAATATTAGATTAACTATCGAGCCTGATTCCCGATACATTTCTATTACAACGTTAACTAATTGATTGACCGAGACTTAAATACATAATGAAGGAACTTCATGTTCGACTCAATATTTTGAGGCTAACAGCTCCTCGCCTAAGTGTTGGATCGATTTCATCAACATTAAAACAATCAAAGTTATGATAAATAATATATATTAATAAGCTAGAGATTATTATAAAGACAATAAGCTAATAAAAATGAAAACTTTAAATCTAAATCCACCAGAAACCTAGGTGTTCAACTCCGAGAAGTAAACAGGAATCATGTTTAATTAAGGATTTAGATCTAATAAAATAATCCAAAAAGCAAAAATAAGCAAATCGAAAACAATAAGCTATTTAAAGATGACAACTTTAGATCTAAATCCACCCGAAACCTAGGTGTTCTACTCCAAAAAGTGAACGAGAATCGGGTATGATTAAGGATTAGATCTAATAAACGAACAAGCTAGTTGAAATAAGCTAAAAAAATAAGAAAATCGGAATAAGCTAAATAAGCTTATTCGAAAAACTTAGACAAACAAGAATATGAAATAAGCTTAGATGAGATAAGCTATAAGGAGCTTATTCGAATATAAGCTTAAGATTTAAAAATAAATAAACTAACAAGAGCTTATTTGGAAATAAGCTAAAAAGATAAAATAAGAAAAAGAGAGGATTAGAAGAAGAAAATAAGCATAAATAATAACAACCTTTATAAAAGAAAATATCTTCATTAATAAGCCAAGAGTACAATAAGCTAGATCCAATAAGCTTTAAAAGCTTTTACAAAATAAGCTAAATCTAATCTACTCCTACTCCTAAAACTAATAAGCTAAAAAATGACAAGAGTTTGAAAGGAATGTGAAAAAAGATGATTAAAATGAGTGATATTGAGGGGTATATATAATTGGAAAAGTTATATTTTGGCCCACTCAATATTTACAAGAAACAGCCATACACTATTCGAACTTGGCAATATCAGCCCCTGAGATATTTTCAGACAATATTTGCTGTCTTCGCCACGTGGCGGATTTTGTTTGGCTGTTGTTGCTGATTGGACGCTGACGTGGCGGTGATTGGGCAAATATCAAAAATATGTCAAGCGTGGGACTCAAACCCGGGTTTTTAAGGCCAACACACAACACACCTACCATCTGAGCTATGCTCACTTTCTTGTAATAATATGAAACTGGAACTTTATAAGGCTTAATTTTTGGGCTCTTTTTTGGGCCTAATCAAAGTATAATCTTGGCGGCCATTCAAGGTGAACCAAACCGAGTCTTGTAACGGGGCCAGATCCGTTGTGTTGGGAATAAATCTTCATCTGGAGTTAATACTGCCAAGGTATAACTAACAGTACTAATGGAGTTAGTACTGCCAGTACAAACTTAGTACTGTCAGAGTTAGTTAATACTGCTAGAAGAAAGATTAATACTGTTGATGGTCAAAGCTGCTGACTTGGAGATAAGGATGCAATGAGATAAATATGGAATGTATATCTTTATATTTTAGGAAGATTTGTATATGATTATAATTGTAATTGATCCTAAAAGTTCGGTAGTTATCTTGTAAAGGACTCCTTGTGGTGTATAAAAGGAGATCCTAGGTTAAGGTTTTAGATACGCATACGCTTAAGAGATAGAGATACATCTTAGAGAAAGATTGTAATAGCTTCAAGGTTGTAACCCTAGTACTGCAAGAGTACTCGTATTATTGTTTTAATAATATTGAAGCAGTTTGTGTTTTGTTCATTGTTCTTTGTTTGGTACTATTCCATTGATAAATACCTCTAGAGTATCAAAGTGTAGATTCCGCATACACTTTGATATACAAACAAAGTCTCTACTATTGTGATCCAAGGTAACATACTCTTTACAAGGTAAAGAATCGATCAAGGCGTGGGATCAACCCTTTGATTTGTCATATCCAGCAGTGTTGCTTCCATCAATGATGATTTTCCTTCTAGTTCTCTGATAGAACTTTCTTGCCCTCATGCTTAGTAGTGTCATATTCCACTTTAAATCTATTTCTTCAAAATCATCATCATGAAGTTGCTCAAGGTCTTCATGAACTAGTTGAGACCCTTTTAGTTGAGTGGATAGAAAGGCATATACTGTGGCATCACTAAAGCTAGCAGTACAAATTTCAGTACTGGCAGTATTAACCTTTGTGGTAGCAGTACTAACTTCAGGGTTAACAGTATTAATATTATTAGTACTGCTTGCACCTGAAGTAGTTACAAATGCCAAGTTTTTATCATCATTGCTTGCACCAACATATTTCTTAAGCTTCTGTTCAACAATTTTAAAGTTGTTATACAAATCATCCAAACCCATAGTATCAAAATCAGGTTTGTTCATCCAAACTACCACATGTGTATCCCATTCAGAGATCTTCTGGAGGAGTAACCACACCCAGAATTGCCAATCTACTAACAAGCCTTTGAAGCCTGTTAAAGATAGAATCAAGAGATTCTGAGCTTGAAGCACTAAAGTTTTCATACTATTGTTTCAACAGAGCCTTCTGTGTCTTCTTTGTTGCTTCATTCCCTCCAAATCGAGCTTTTATTGCAGCAAACATTGATTGAGCATCAACATACTGGTCAAAGGTAATTTGATGTTCATTGGGCGGTGCCATGAGCAGTAGACTTCTTGCCTTTACATCATTCTTTTTGCACGTCTTTTCTTCAGCAGTAGAAGGCACGGTCATCTTTCTTCATGTTGATGTACCAGTTTCTGATGCTGATGTTACAGGAATAGGTACCCATGAATTCCTATTCTCTATAACCTCCCATAGAGCATAATCATGGATCTGAAAATACTGTTTGATCCTGATCTCCCACATCTCATACTCCCCGAGTTTGAGCATGGGAAGCTTAGCCAAAGCATTGTTCTAAGTATTCTCCAACTCTATTACTTCTAGATCAAAGTTTCTCAAAGTACAGGCTCTGATACCACTTGTTGATCCCACGCCTTGATCGATTCTTTACATTTGTAAAGTGTTTGTTACCTTGGATGAATCCAAAATAACAATGGTAGAGACTTTGTTTGTATATCAAATTGTATGCGGAATCTATACTTTGATACTCTAGAAGTATATATCAATGGAATAGT
This sequence comes from Tanacetum coccineum, assembly GCA_026074375.1. Taxonomy (NCBI): domain Eukaryota; kingdom Viridiplantae; phylum Streptophyta; class Magnoliopsida; order Asterales; family Asteraceae; genus Tanacetum; species Tanacetum coccineum. The sequence continues at coordinate 29,274 of BQNB010059749.1, read as the reverse complement.
ACTAGACAAAGAACAATGAACAAAACTCAAACTTCTTTAATATTATTAAAACAATAATACGAGTACTCTTGTAGTACTAGGGTTACAACCTTGAAGCTATTACAATCTTTCTCTAAGATATATCTCTATCTCTTAAGCGTATATGTGTATGCGTCTATGCGTATCTAAAACCTTAACCTAGGATCTCCTTTTATACACCACAAGGAGTCCTTTACAAGATAACTACCGAACTTTTAGGATTAATAACAATCATAATCATATAAAAATCTTCCTAAAATATAAACGATATACATACCATATTTATCTCATTGTATCCTTATCCCCAAGTCAGCAGCTTTGACCATCAGCAGTATTAATCTTTCTTCTAGCAGTATTAACTAACACTTGACAGTACTAAGTTTGTATTGGCAGTACTAACTCCATTAGTACTGTTAGTTATATCTTGGCAGTATTAACTCTTGATGAAGATTTATTCCCAATAATTTTGAATTATCTTTGAAAAATTCTTGAAAAATTATGCCCAAACACTACTTGTTTTGAAAGACTCCCCCTCAAAAATAGGTCAAATGATTTAACAAGGAAGGGAGTGTTGAATACACAATTTGAATGATTTTGAAAAATTCTTAAAAAATTGTGTTCAATATTAAATGATTGTTTTTGAAAAACTCCCCTTCAAAAGTAGATGTAAATTAAATGATTTAGTGAGGAAGGGAGTGATTGAACACACAATTTGAAAGATTTTGAAAAATCTTTTTGAAAAATTCATGAAAATTTGTGTTTAATCTTTTGAAAACTTTTACTTGAGCTCAAGATTTTTAATATCTTAATGAATAAGCTCAAGTCCGAGAAGTTATAAGCTTTTCGTTGTGAGGATAAATGTAGAAAAATGTACACTTTCCTTTATTTGAAGAACGAGTCCTAAGCTGACATTTACTTAGAAGTCGTATGTCCTGAGCAAACTTTTGAAAGAATTTTGATAAAAATTGCTCAGGACAAAGAAGATTTCTCTTCATTTGAAATAAAGCGCACTGAAATGTACACTTTCCTTTTATTTTTGAAAATCGGGTTGTTATCTGATGTTTAATAACAAGCCATTGACTTGAGCTACAAAACTTTGAATGTTTTGTTTGAATAACTCAAGACCAAAAAGAATTCTCTTTTCGTTGTTAAGGATAAACGCACTGAAACGTATATTTTCCTTTTATTTGAGGCACGGGTTGTAATCTGACATTTGATTACAAACATTTGTGACATCGAATTAGGAAACAACCTTTGGAACCCATTTAAGCACGGTGCTAACGGGTTTGTCAAGTTTTGAAAACCATTTGAAAGTTGTGTCAAGTCGATGTAAAGACGTTAAGTTCCACCGAGGGCTTGAAACAGGTGTTTCATTTGAAAAAGACTCTCATGGAATCAACGGGGATTTAAAATTCCTTTTGATTTTTCATTGATTATTGACACTCGGTGTTTCTTGTGGAGTTTTAAATCTTGTTGAAGAAGAAGATTTCCATTTGTTATTGACATTTGGTGCATCATTCTAAAAATTCGTTTTGAAACATTTGAAAATCTTTCATTGTTTTTATTTTTCAAAGCCGAGTCATTCTTGTTTTGCATCGAACGCATTTCTTTTTTGGAATATTTGAAATATTTTGAATGACTTTGCTTTGGTCTTCACACTTGTTTTACGGGTGTAAAACGAGATTTTGGAGTTACAAAAACTTTATTCTTATCTTTTAAAGCACTTGGCTTAAAAACCACTTGAGAATTAGGTGTTTTAAAAGTTTGAGATTTCTTGGAAAACCTCCACACATGTTTTACCGGTGTAAAATGAGAGTGTGAAGTTTCAAAAAGTTGATTCTTTGCATTTTAAGCAATTGTCTTAAAACCCTTTTGAGGAAAAAATGTTTCCAAACTTTGAAATTTCTTAGAAAACTTCCTATCTTTTTGTAAAGAATAGGTTGTAAACTGAGAAACCCTTCTTGAAAACGGTTTCGAGGATTCACCCGTGTGAACCTTTTCCGAAACACTTTATTTAGGTTTTGAAGATTTTGAAATATTGATGTTTCATTTTTGCCGATTAATAGAGTCAAACTTTACTTTTAAAGCATTATACGAAGTTCTCAACTCATGATATTATTTTTGACAAGAACGAATATCTTGTGATGCCAATTTTGATTCTAAAAACGCAATTTGTTTCAAAAGCTGATCTCTTTCATTGTTAAGTAACGGTGGTTTTCCCAAAATTAAAGAATTATCAATCTTTGTTTCCACACGCTCCCCTTTTAGATTTTCAAGTTGAGTCCTTAAGTGATTAATTTCTTTCAAAAATCAATCTTTTTCTGCTTTAGAATCATCAACCTTACGATCCAATTGTCGTTCAAGAACAACTTTCGTTTTTTCAAGTTTTTCAAAATATGCCTCAAGTTTAGCTGTTCTGTTCGACAATTCAAGCTTGACAACATCAAAATCTTTTGTTTGTTGAGTTAAAACCTTTTCAAGCTCGACAAAAATATTCTCCTTCGATTCCTTTTTAAGTTCAGAAATATGACAATCAACATTTAATCTTGAAAAGAAATCAAATTGATTCTTTTTGAAAAATTCAATCTTTCCCAAAATGTTATTGAACTTTGTTTCAGCAAATTCAAACAATTGAGACCTCAGATTTTTTGCCTTGTTTTGTGTTACATTTGAAGTTTTTGTCTAAACCCGCGACTTTTTTATTGAATCAAACAAGCTTTGGTAAGTCAACTTCAAGTGTTCATTCTCCTTAATTAATGACTCCACTCGATGTTTCAACTTAATATTTTTAGTTTCAATCTCATCAAAATTGACCTTAACTTTGGCTTCATCACATTCATTAGTCTCAACTCTTGACCTTTGAACCGACTCAAACAAATCTTTATAAGTTTGTTTCAAATGAGCATTCTCGATTTGTAATGATGCCATAAAATTCTCATTTTCTTTTTGCAATGTTTTCAAAGAATTATTTTCTCGAGACTTGTGCTGAAGTGCGATTTCAAAAGCAATACTCTTTGCCTCAAATTTTGACAAATCTTTTTCCAATTCAACAATTCTTTTTGACAATTCCTGTGTGACTTCAAATGCATCATTACAAACCGTATCAGCTGTTTTACTCTCATTTGAAACATCTTTTGACTCTTTTGAAATTCTTTCAATTTCATCATGTAAATCCTTATTCCTTATTTCCACACAAGAGGTTATGACAAGATTCTTGACATCTTCAGCTAAGGATGCTTCCAAGAGTCGATCTTTTAAAAACTCATTTTGTTTGAGAGTTTCATCAAGATCATTTTCCACTGAAACAAAAACATCTTTCATTTCTTTTACATCTCTTTTAAATCGATTTTGAAAGATTTCAAAATACAAATGCAATTCTTGAAGAATTAATTTCGCTTCTACACAAATATCGATTAATCGAAGTTCTTCTAGAGACGTATAGAAAATGCTTGTTCGTTTAGAATTCTTTTCTAGTAACTCAAACAATTTTTTGAAAACATTTTCCATTTCATTCAAATCCACAAGCATTGGATTTGCACTAGGCATTGATGCCATGCTTGGTTTTATCTCATAAGAAAATTCTTTAGAAGATATAAAAGATGATGGAAAATATGTTTGTTCAGCAGAAGGTTCTTTTTGTGGAACAAAATCATCATAAAGTTTGTTCAATTTTCCGTAATCGATTGGTTTTATCTTTAACTCTTGAACTTTTTCATCTTTTTGAAACTCGTTCATTTTTAATCGACTCTTTTCAGCATCCTCAAGAGTTTCCTCAGAATCAAACACATGCAGTTGTTCATTCTTATCACAAAGTTCATAAGCACGATACAACTTAGGAATTTTAGCATAAGCTAGTGAAAGAATATAAGGACCGTTATATCCTAATCTCGACTTGCGTAAGTTGTCCCAAAAAGCTTTTTGTTCATTTGTAAGCAACCAGGCAAAACCGAAGTGTTTCAGTTGATTTGTTCCCTTTTACAAATCAACATTTTGCAAGATGCTTTGTTTCTTAGCTTGTAACTGAATGATGTCACTTCAAGATATTTTTCCCTCTTTGTCATTCGCTGTGATTTAATTGAAAAACGTTGTGTCTTATGATAGTCCCTCTTTCCCTCTTTTTGTCTTTTATAAGTCAATAACAGCTAAGTCCAATTTATCACGTTGTTGTTCTAGATCTCGAATGATATCTCGATCACTGAATAAATTGAAATCGGGGCTGTTGACTAAAAATTTTTGGCTCTTTATATCGGGCCATCGATGAAGAATTCGTTTGAGATATGATTATTATCCCCTTTGATGTTTTCCAAAATCCGAACCCTTTCCTTATACAACTCAAGCTGACTAGTCAAACTCGTGTTCTGTTTTTGGACTCTTTGAACAAATAATTGTTGTTTCTCAATATATTCGTTATAATAGTTAGTTTTATCCTCGTTTGATCCCATTTTCCCTATTTATCACAACAAACCCAAGTAATTTTCAACACTAACCCAAAAACCAAAAATCAATACAATTTATTCCCAACCACGAACCAAATCATGCACACAAAAAATAAGTAACACAATCACAAATATATCAACACACCAACGCAAATCGCTCACAAATATCAGCAAGATTTCACAAAAGTATCAATCGAAAAAGAATCAAGATTACGATAAAACCGTAATTGATCGTTTTCAATTGATCATAAGCTTTTTAAGACCGAAAACGTATCTTGTACGCACAACTTTCCTATGTGGGTTTAATTTTCGGTAGAATGAATCAACAATACGATAAAAACGTAAAGTGAGCAATTTCGATGAAAATGGTGCTTTTGAAGAATTCTTTTCAAAAGTGAGTTTCACAAATTCGATACAATCGAAATGTGAGTTTTACCAAATTTGAATCGAAAATGAATCACAAGATCGATAAAACCGAAAATGTGAACACAATCAATTCTTGAAGGCTTTTTTATAGAGGAACTATACACCTACCCGAAAAGTAAAAACTTCACGACAAGATTTCGATAGAACCCAAAGTGTCATCACCAACAACAAACGATGTAAAAATATTAATGACATATACCCTGAAAATGATAAAAGTCTTTTATCAATCCACAATCAAACACGCTAAAACAAAAAATTATATCAAAAGTTCACAAAACCAACACTACTAATCAATTCTCAAACGGTTAATACACACAAATTCATTTCTGTTTAAAAATGACGCAACCCAACCCCTTGATGTCACAGTACACAATTTACGGCCTTATCAATTTGACATCAGCCCTAACTTAAATTTTGCTAGAAAGAAATTGATGCCTTAACAAACCATACGATGGTCACCTTATATACTAATATCAAAAACCCAAACGAAACTTGCCAACGCCTAAATCATATCTTCCGCCTCTCTTTGCAGCCACACGTACACCTCCATATTTCTTTCCTTATTACTCACAAACTTTGAATCTCAGATGCTCATTACTTTGTTTCTACTCAACTCAAACACAACCAAACATTTTGTGTTCTTTAAACAACGACCAACAAGAAGCACAAATAACAAAAGGGTTTGGATTCGAAAGTTTATCAATTGACACAGGTAGGTTTCTGTATTTGTTTGATAATGAAACAAAAGAAGATCTTGGACACCCTCTTGTTCTTGATCATTCTTTGATTTTGTTTCGAAAATTTATCAAGAAGTTACGCTTCAAAAATTTATTCTTTGATTTTGGATCTGTGATGAAAACGTTTTTGTGTGAATGGGTATGTTAAAGATCTTAGAATTTTCTTGATACACACATACGATTCTGAGATCAGATATATTATCTATGTATTTCTGTTGTCGAAATTGATCTTTTCGAAAATGATGACAAAGATCTATGATGCTTTAACTTCTTTGTGTGTTATGGATCTTTAAGATCTTATGAACTCAAACACGAACACAAGAAAAGCCTAAGATCAATTTTATCTTTTATCCCGTTACTTTTCCAAAAATGAAATCCGTTCCGATTTGTTTCAGGATTTTTGGTTCAGAAGGGAATGATTATAACAAGACAGTTTCGAGAATTAGTTTGACAGAATTTGTTCGTCGATCTTGCCTACAGTAGTGAAACTCTCATTATATCATATTTCTCTGAATCTTTAAGTTTATACCTATTGTGGACGAAAAATGTGAATATTTTGTATGACAAAAATATGTTTCCGAGTTTGACAGATGACCAAAAGTCCTTTTACAAGACTTTGACCAATGACTACTGAGTTTGACCAGTCAAAGATTATGTAACAAACTTATTCCGAGTTTGACTTAAAAGCTTAAATAAGCTAGATTTGTACTATTGTGGATGCCCTGACCTTAAAAGATAATAACCAAGTAAAAAGATCAATTGTCGTGCATAAAACACACCGAAATTAGCACAGAAGGCACAAAATAAGGCAACTAAAAACTGAATAAGCACACGAACAAGTCATAATAAACACAACAGACAAACAGATCGAATAAAGCATCAGAAATAAGCTCAAAATAAGTCCGTTGGACATAAGCTGTCAGAATACACAAAGCTGACCGAATAAGGCTCACTTAAACAACACTAAATCGCTTATGCCGTGGCTCTAGATACTCCAGAACATGTTAGGTCCTTGAATTCAGTATAATAAGCAATAGATGTGATGTGGTTTAGAAGTGTTGTGTGTGTGTTTATTTCTAGAAGAAAGAGATAGAAAGTAAGAGAGAAAAGGGAGGAGGAGAATTAGAGAAAATGATTAGAATGATATTAGAAGACACACCTCACTAATGAGGAGGTGGATGGGGTATTTATACCCATTTTACAAAAAAGAGCTAATAGCTCTTATTTCTTAGCTTTTAGCTATTTGTTAGGTCTCGTGACTTTATTTAAGTCACAAGCCTATCACCTAACCTATTACACAATAATTTATTCTCTATTTAATAACAAAGACTTATTATTTCAAATTAAGATCAGACACTTTTCTCATTCCTAACAATAATTATGTATGTTTTAACTTTAATAAATATTATATTAAGAAGACAATTAAACTATTTATATAAATCAATATATTAACAATAAAAATGTTAAATCATGTATTATTAACGAAATAATCAATTGTGTGGACAAAGATAGTATTATTTTACGGATCAGATACTTGGACACGTTATTTATCAAAGAATGATTTCAATAATACGTTTCAACAATTATAAATTAAACAAAATTAATTATCGAGTGTCATATAACTCTATCGTAGTGTTTGGAATGTTTGTAATCAAAGGTGGGAATTGTAAAAGATTATTACGATGAATGAAAAAATGTTGTTTGTTTACATTTATGGAATGTAATGATTCATTACAAGGAATGACCCATTACACCAAAACCATTCCTTACGAGGGGGCCCCTACTTTTTTTTTTCATTCCATCTTGTAATGGGGAATCAATTTTACATAAAACTACCACCATATAACTAAACATGAAAAATTACACTTTTTATAACTTTGAACAACTTCTTGCTACTTTATATCTCTATCATTCATTGGGGCAATTTTTGTCTTTTTAATCATGATTCCATTAACGTCTTGATCATACATACCACAAACATGATTAATAAAGGTAATGGAATCCTTACATTTCCCCACTATTGATTTTATTACGTCGGTTATTTCCATTCATTTGACATTTTATTATGTCCTACTAAATGAAGCCCCATAACTTATAAAGTTGTACTTTAGATTAAATACATAATAACTTATATAACTTATACGACCTATAATTAATTAGGTTGTATTCCGGATCGTTTATGACGATTACTTGTTGATTTTGAGATAATCACTACTTTCACTAGAGGTGAGTTATAGCCCCTATTTCACTTGTTTTACATTTACTTTACAAATCTCGGGGGAGAAGACATGCTCGTTCCAACTTGTTTACATATTCATTTACAATCTCTTTTACATACTTGTTTACATACTTGGGGTGTGTGATTTCGTAACTTGTTTACATACTCGTTTACATACACATTTACAAAACTGTTTACATACTCATTACAACTCGTTTACAAATTTGTTACACACTCATTTCAAATCTCACCGTGAGTATACAATACTTGTTTTCACTCATGGACGCAACAACTTCACTTTCATTCAAATGATTACGGATTAGCTTAAGTGGCATGGACTGTTAATTACATTGGGTAAGCGCGAATGTTATAAAATAGATCTATTCGGGATTGATCATCCCCGTTCGGGTGATAAGCTCTCAACTCACTTTCGGTAAGCGTACCAAACTAACGAAACGTTATACAATGTCAACGTAGGCGACTAGGATTGGTGTCTAACAGGGCCAATAACAACATTACAACATGAAGGCACTTACAGTGCATTGAATAAAGTGGCATACATAACATGTCCGAGCAGCAGTAGCACGAACTTAGGGGTATAATCGTAATCACACATGGTGACTATTGTATTGGATACAATGGTCATGCATACTTTACAAAAGCTTTGGTCCAACTATATTTAACTTTTTGTAAATATTGTATGGGATACAATAGTCATACACATCTTGACGAACCAACTTTCATATTTTACATTTTTAGTGACTATTAAAATGATTAAATGGTCATTATAACACTTTACAAATCTTTGATCCAACATTTATACTTAACACAAAAAATCATGAACTGCACCAACTCACGCAACTTTATGTTGACAACTTTTTTAAGCATTTTTTCTTAGGTGAATAAGGTCTTCGACATAATTGAATGTGGGCATTAGAGTCCAACATATCCTTTATGTGCCATGGTATTTATGAAGTAATGCTCTTCGGACATACATCTCAACGTTAGCTATTAAGGTTTGTACATTAGTTAAATGTAGTAATGTTGAGAATGTAGGACTCCTAGATTGTGATAATAAGGTACCACCATCCTCATCTGAAAATACAAAAGAAAGAAAAAGCTAGAAGGAACTTTGGATTGGCCTTCGGTTTCAAAAATCTTCTGGAATAGATTGACTATGATGTAAAGATGCTAACTCTTGCAATTGAACAGGGGATTGATGATGTTATACATAAGAAGACGGATGGTGTTATGCATGATATAGATGAGGATACAATCATTACTGGTAAACGAAACTAAGTTAGGAGACAATTTATAGAGATTGATTTAAGTTCAAACAACAATGGCAATGGATCGGCACGTAAATCCATACCATAAGTTGATGAAGGATCAGAGATTCTCAGACAAGTTTGTTGAGCGAATTCAATCGAATAAGGATGTTTTTTTTTCAAACTGATTCGTCAAAAAAGCATATCGGTAAATAAAATACCCAGTTAGATTGAAAATTGTTTGAGAACAAACAATGATCAAATCTTCTATCTTCCGGAGTCGAAGGCCCAACAAGATTTGAATTGAAAACCACGTTTATGTTTTTGAAATAAAATGCTTGATTATCTTTTAAGATTTTTGGTTCTAAAACTATTTTTATTACTAAGAAAATTATACTAATAATAAAACTAGAATTATACTAATCAATTAAACTACGAGAATTATGCTAAAATGATCTAAAAAAATATAAGACGAAAAATGGCTTTTTAAGGATATGTGAAAGTTCATTAAGTGTGAAATAAGTTTAATAACAAAAATAAAAAAAAATCATTAAAATTTCCTAGAAAAGATAATTATCTCACAACGTTGGTTTATTTTGACAAAAATCTCTTAAAAAATATTAATTACTAGATGTGTAGTTTGACTATTTTTCTAGATTTTGCCTTTTAAAACATTCAAACTACAAATCTAAATAATCGAAGATTATTAATTAACTAAACCCTTTTTCAAATCCACATTTAAATTCCCAATCCACAATATCACTTAAGCAAGCACAATAACTACTCACTCACGCATGATGATCAAATCAGTAAAGTCTAAAAGCAGTTTAATAGCTAAGCTACACTAAGAAAATTGAAAAAGGATAAAAAAAAAAGAAGCGCAGAATTGAAGATCCGCAAGTAAACGAAAACCACCCGATTTAATAAGCTAAAGAAAATAATCAAATTCTTTCTAGCTTATTAAATCCTTAAGCTCCACGCCTCATGAGAAGACTTGTACCAAAATTCACAAAACATAATACAAACTGTTAAAACTATAACAGTTAACATCAAAATGACACATTTACAACTAGCAATTTGGCCCAACAGTTAGTTCCCAAAAACCAAACGCAGGCCCTATAAGCAATTAACCAAACGTGGCCCAGACATGAAATGCAACCCAAGTTAAATCAAATGAGGCCCAAGAACCAAATTGCAGGCCCAATTAATAATTTTACAAACCAAAACAAAGGGGAATAGAGTACCAGTTAACAAGTTTTGCAACACAATAAGCTAAACAACCTTATCTTAATAAGCTGAGACTTATTTGATAAGCTAAATCGAATAAGCACTAGCAAATCAAAAATGAGACTTATATTAAATAAGCATTAAAAATAAGCAAATGAGAATTTCTAAGCACTACACCTAGATAAGCAATTCTAAAAACGAAATAAACACTTAAAACTAGTAAAACTCAAAACCACGATAATAAGGTAACATGAATTTAAGCTAAAACGAGATCTAACAAGTTGATAAAGGTGTAAGAGTACTTTTCTTTAATATCTAGATATTATGTAAACTTGAAAAGTCTTGGTCTCATCCTAAAACATTCGGCATATTGCATATATATGTGATGTTATATTTATTATTTTGAGTATTGGGTATAATCGTGGGTATTTGTTTAGGCGTAGTTAGGTTTTAGAACTTCCGGGAATGCCTAAACGCATTTTATCGTGAAACGTAAGCATTTTACGTAGCCAAATAAAATAAGATGAACAAAGTTATTAATTATCCTCATAATAATCATATAACACTTGCTTGATGTAAACATTTAATTGTTTAATGCCCGATTACATTGTATGATCATTTTCAGTCTACGCGATTTAGCTTAACGATTAAAATTAAAAGTGAACGCGTACGAGAAAAAAAAATAGTTAAATTAAATAGTATTGTAAATGACCTGAAAATACGGAATGTTACATCTTCTCGGTCTTGAGCAAAGTCATATAAACATTCAAAGTTTTTGAATGCTCAAGAGAAGTTTTTTTTAAGGAAAATGATGGTAAATCAGATATATCTCACATATTTTCCTGTTGAGCACAATTTTTCAAGATATTCTCAAAAAGAAAATTTCAAATTCTTTCAAAATTGTGTGCTCAACAAACTCCCACTCCAAGTTTTCAATCTATTCTATAATTGAGGGGGAGTATAATAATATGGTTCATTCTGTATGCACTCCTGTTCTCTCCATACTTTGTTAGGCTCATGTGACTTCCGGACATTAACTTGTTTTTAATTCACTGATTGTCAAAAATTGTAAACACATATGCAATTTTTAAGGGGGAGAATAGTGATTAAAATGTGATCAATACGGATTAATAACGGATACGATCTTCAATCTATAAGTGCGTTCCTAAACCTCGCATGTGCAAAACTCTTTCATAATATGGTGCATATGTGTAGGGGGAGCTTTTTGGTAACTCTGGAAACTCTCAATGTGTCTCAAATGATTTCTCAGACACGTTGATTGATTTTTCATCAAATGGTTTTATGGATCTTCATGGCAATATCTCAAAGACCGACCAACTGTTATTTCTCAGGGAGTTATAAGGCAGTTAAGGTTAGGTATATTCGTTCCATGATCCAGCCAGAACCGGAGGGATCTACCCAGGAACTTTCCTCTAGATAGAGTAGAAGTCCTAGGTATGATTGAAAAAAGGAGTAAAGTGAGATTGGGAAAAATGTTATCCAAGGCATGAGTTATCACCAGCTAGAGCTAGGAATAATCCCAACAAGGTACTAGTCATGAAGTCACAGCAAACACGAAGGGGTTGAAGAATGAGAAAAAAAGAATTGATACAGGATAAAGGGTATGGAAAAATGAAAGAATCCATCCATGACAACCATAAGGCAGAAACCGGGTCAATGCATAATCTATCGGTAATCACAAAGATGATTCTGATATTGAAGACAAGTCATCATGGACCAGTGATGCAATGCACAACCCACCTTAGCCACTACAGAATCTCTTAAAGATTTCACTGTTTTCATTTCTCAACGGGAGATCAACACACTTCTATCAGCTTTCTCATTTCGAGATCGTTGATATTGAAAAGGTGGCAGTCCGCTCCAGCCTCTGATTTCCAAATAACAAATGTGCACTTATAGAGTTTAGAGCCAACGATGTCCATCAAAAATCTCACTATGACACAAATTCTAATATACAAAATATCGTACATCATTATACAACATTTGGTATTTATTAAGGTCCCTACGCATTATCCTTTGTGATAATTGCCAGAACACTCATAGTAGAATACTACTTTATATATACAGTGAAGATGGAAATCCTTCTTGACCAACATCAAAACAAGGCTCTTGGTAGAGTGACTTGCGAGATTCTATATGAATCAAACTTTGGACCCACTAGAAAGAAACGGAAGTGCAATTCTAACATGAATCCAAACTTGTTCCAGTAATATGAATTGACGGACTCAATCAGAAAGATAGTAACTAACAGATTCACTCTTATTATCGTGTTTCTGCTTTGAGACGCTCCCCGGTATCGAGAACAGCTATGTAGCTGCGAAAACCCGTCAAGGAGATCTTTTGAATCTACCAGATCACAGGCAAGTATTTATACTGATTAACGGGGAACCGTGGTTATTGCAACCGTATTCGACGAAGTGACAAAGACACTTTCGTCCATATATGTTTATCTCTAACCTATACTTGCAGGTTTTCCTGACGGTAGCAGCTTCTAGTCCATGTCGAGTCAAGATTCAAGACCTCATGCTCAATCCACAAAGATTAAACATAGATGAAAAAGGCCCCCCCCCTCCCAAAAAATCTATCAAAGCTTCCGCAATCTCTATAACAAGCTCTTCCTCATAGAACATTTTGTGGTACAAGGGTAATCATGTTAAAAGAAAATGTATGAGGGAGATTGTATAGCAAGCTTTCAAGATCATGATGCATGATGTGGAGACACAGATCACAAGGCGTAAAATAAAAAAAAAAGAATCAAGGATAAAGATTATAGAGATCCTCAGTATTCAAGACAAAAATCAAGGCCAAAGAACCACGAATCAGTATTTTGTCAAAGAATATCAAGTTAAAAGATCAATATCCAAGATCCACAAAGCATTGCAATGGAACATCAAAGGCATTTCCCAAGAAATACAAGGCTCCAAGGTCTCAAGACGACACAAGAAGATCCACAATTAATAACCACCCCTTAGGGGGAGATTGTTAGCCGTGTAATTATATATAAAAAGTGATGGTCTTATATATTTCCGAGCCTTGTATAAGTAATAACGTAAGTTTAACGTGGAATATAGTTAAGCTAGTTGGGCCTAGTGTCGAGGCTCAACCCATTTGTATTAAGAAACCCCAACCGGCCAAAGTAAAGCCCACAAGAATAGTCCACTCTTGTAACTATATATTGCCCTCTCCAAGTGTGGAGAGGGTGTTGCTTCTCATTTTTCTTTCAATGTGCTAGTAACCATTTTCTTTGTTTTTTACTTCTCTCTCTAGTTCTTTCTCTCTCTAAAATATTTTCTTATTTTTTGTATTTGGTGATGAAATGATATCCTAACATCTATGAAATTTTTGATCACATTCAATACAGCTGTCCTAACCAACAAAGGAAAAGAATAGTAAGTGGAAATAATTATAACAAAAAGGACAATGACTACTATTCTAAAACCCCTCATCCCAGTGCACACAAACATAAGGCTCCAAGAGTAGTCTTAATGAAGATTGGCCTAAAATATTTTAATACTGCAAGGCCTGTTAATAATGTTAGGTCTGTTAACACTGGTAGACAAAACCTATTTAGATATTGCTAGGGTCTTTAATACTGTTAGGCCTTCTTATACTGCTCACCCCAAATCAACAGTTCATTGTGCTAGACCAAGGACATATTTTCAAAATCAAGCACAATCAACTGTTCACAGGCCCTTTTACAAGAGAACAACATTAACAAAAAGGTCTTATAATCAAAAGTTTAATACTGGTAGGCCAAATGTTAATACTGGTAGGCAAAGGTTTAATACTGGTAGGGCAAGGGGATTTAATGTTGTTAAGCCCTCAGCATGTTGGGTTTGGAGACCCATCAAACCCAATGGTGCATCACTGGTTTTCAACAAATATAACTACATTGATGCACGGGGCAGATCCAAGTCAGTAATGGCTTGGGTCCCCAAAGAAAACTAACTTCATAAGTTTTTTGTGCAGAGCAATTCATAACTAAATGATAAAGGATTTGTTGATAGTGGATGCTCAAGGCACATGACTGGAAATATAACCCATCTTTCAGATTTCAAAGACTTTAATGGAGGTTATGTTACTTTTGGTGGAGGAGCATATGGAGGCAGAATTACTGGCAAAGGTACTATTAAAACTGATAATCTTGATTTTGATGATGTATACTTTGTCAAAGAGTTAAAGTTCAACCTCTTTAGTGTCTCACAGATGTGTGACAAAAAGAACTATGTTCTTTTTACTGACTCTGAATGTCTTGTCCTATCTCCTAATTTTAAGTTGCCTGATGAAAATCAGATACTTCTTAAAATTCCTAGACAGGATAACATGTACAGTTTTGATATGAAAAACATAGTTCCTAAAGATAGTTTAACTTGTCTAGTTGCAAAGGCTACATCTGAAGAATCAATGCTATGGCATAGAAGGCTTGGTCATATAAATTTTAAGAATATTAATAAACTTGTCAAAGAAAATCTTGTAAGAGATCTGCCTTTAAAAAGATTTGAGAATGACCAAACTTGTGTTGCCTGTCTTAAAGGCAAGCAACACAGAGCCTCTTGTAAGACCAAGGCCTTTAATCCCATTACTAAGCCATTGTTTATGCTGCATATGGATCTCTTTGGTCCAACTTTTGTTAGTAGTCTAATGCATAAAAAGTACTGCTTAGTAGTCACTGATGATTATAGTAGATTTTCATGGGTTTTCTTTTTAACAACTAAGGATGAAACAAGTGAGATCCTTAAAAACTTTATCAAAGAGGTAGAAAACCTAGTGGATAAGAAAGTTAAAATAATCAGAAGTGATAATGGGACAGAGTTTAAAAACAAAGTGATGGATGATTTCTGTAGGGAAAAAGGTATTAAAAGAGAATATAGTGTAGCTAGGACTCCTCAGCAAAATGGTGTAGCTGAAAGGAAGAATAGGACACTCATTGAGGCTGCTAGAACAATGTTAGCTGACTCTAAGTTACCTACCACATTTTGGGCAGAAGCAGTTTCTACTGCTTGCTATGTACAGAATAGGGTCTTAATAGTCAAGCCTCATAACAAGACTCCTTATGAACTCTTTAGAGGTTTTAAACCAGCTATAGGCTTCATGAAACCTTTTGGATGTCATGTTACTATTCTCAATACCTTAGATAATTTGGGCAAGTTTGATGAAAAGAGTGATGAAGGTTTCTTTGTTGGATATTCCTTAAGTAGCAAAGCTTTTAGGGTATACAACACTAGAACCAGAAAAGTTCAGGAAAACTTGCATATTGGGTTCTTAGAGAATAAGCCTATGATAGAAGGAAATGGTCCAAAGTGGCTGTTTGATCTTGATTCTCTAACCCAATCAATGAATTATGTACCAGTGGTTGCAGGAACTTTTTTAAGAATTTGTAAAGGTATGTAGAGTTATGGGATATGATAATGATGGAGAAAAGGAAATAGAAGGATGATGTAAATAATCATGAATTACTCAGGGTATATAATTGACTGATAGAGATAGATATTGATATGTCAAAAGATAGACGTAAGAGATCGAATTTAAACCAAGTATTATATATATATAAGGTTATATATAATGCAATAATGATAATCAGAAAAGCAAGTAAGGATCGGGGAATACGCGCGCGTGGATATCGGATAGCGATGAAGGATTCTGTAAATTTGAAAATGAAAGAAAAGAAAATCTTTAAACTTTGTAGTTATAGACTAGGTTTTGAAAATGACCCAGTTCCCTATAACCTTGGCTCTGGTACCATCTGTAACACCTCCAAAATCAGGTAGCAGCGGAATAGTAACATTGGGGTGCTACTTCAAGTACAACAAACAAGATATAGGAAATGACCAAGAATGGACGTTTTAAGATAATATTTCATTTATAGCAAAATATCAGAGTTAATACATTAGGTCCCATAAGTTTTTGTTGTCATAAACATCCAACATACATTTAAACAAAATCTCAAAAGATGACTTAAGTTTTATGAAAGACAAACTGGCATTATACTTTGATAAACACAGAAGAATCCATCTTCATTGATATCCGCCAAAGGCTCCCCTTCAGTCTTCATACCTAGGACTGAAATTTACATGCTAAAAGTCAACAACAAGGTTGAGTGAAATATAGGTTGTTTATTTGGTAAATAATTTGGTGGACCCAAGATCGTTGTAATAATAGACTCTTAAAAACACATTTAGTAGTCCAAAAGTTTATTTATTGCACTGAGTCATGACACCCCAAAAACCCCCACCCCCACGATGCCTTAACTAGTTAGTGCCCCAATGATATAGGTGCTTGCCAACAAACCTACAAAGTATTCCAATGTTTTAATAGCACCTGGTCATCTTTATGACAGAAATTCCAGTGTGGGGATTGTCTAGTCCGATAGATCTATCCACAACACTCGCGCTCACTACAATAGCAATTGACGGTTTCATGATATCAGTAGGGACATAAATTGGCCAATAGTGGTAACTTAGGGCAATATATTCATGGCAGTAATTGGATAGATACGTTTCAAACACTTTGAAAACCACTTAGAAAAACACTTGTGGTCCTATAGTAAAACAAGCAATGTAATTCACCCCTTAGAGTTTGTAAAACAATTAAGTAGTAAAAAGGGGGCTATGAATGAACTCTCCTTGAGTACTGATAGTCCAATAATCACTGATAAAATGTCACGCAAATCGTTTGAGGCAACCTATTTAAATTAAGGGCGGGGGCTCGATATGTACCGGTACTTCAATTTATAAACATAATATAAATCTTATAGTTATGTTTACGTTGTGCTATCGTTGGGATATCTTAATTAAAGGGTCTAATGACATGACGTTCGAGGAGTTACGTGATACTTTAAATGTTAAATCTACCAACATCGTCGATACGCCATCCGAAGAGGCCTCATTATGAAACTCCCTAGTAATATAGCACTTTGATAACCACTCAATATTCTATATAGCATAATCACCGACTAATCGTTTTAGTAAAATAATATTTATAAAGTGAAACGTTTATAAATATACTTTTCGTAAAAATGACCTAATTTGGTCGTTTTAAGCCCGTTGCTCGCGTTTCTTACGTCCACGTCTTCGTAGTAAGACGAGCGATCAAAATATTACATTTTCAAGTTTTTAAGATTCTGCGATGAATAGTAAAATTACTGTTCACAACAGCTCGTTTGTCGTTTTAATTAGCGTAAACTCGTAATCGCGATAACTTATTCGTTTTAACTCCGATTTTAGTGATTCCTTCGAGTACGTTCTCGTTATTAAAAGTTATATCATATTTTAGATGTTTTAAAAATAAAAGTTGCTGTAATGAATAGTAACTTTTATAAAAATAGTTTTATAAAAGTATTTATAGTCGTAAACTCGTTTTTAACGTATCTTTTTCGTTATAGATCGGTTTTTCGAGTTTCTTATCATTATGGAATCGTCATGAGGCGTATTATAATTATATTAAGTCAAACTTTCTGTATGAAATTCGGATCTTAGACAGCCCCTAAGTATTCATATGTATATCTTTATAAAAACCTTGTTTTTATGTATTAATTAATTTAGTAGTTTACTATAAAACTCTTGTAACCATATTTTACATATGTGGTACTTATAATAAAGTCCAATATCATCCCTAGTCCTTGTAAATTCATTGTAACAAGTTTAACCCTTTTACTTTCATTATTTTCACATGTGAAGATTAAGAAACCTTATAAAACCCTAATTTAACCTAAACATGTTTATACTTAATCCATAGGTTAACATCTTTATAGATCTATTTTTCCATGATATTTATAACATTAGGACATGATAATAAGTGTATAAATTGATAAACTCAAATAAAAACCCATTTTACACATTTAAAAGTCATTAGTGGTGATTTAGCCGTAAATAACATATAACACATAAAATCACAACAATTAAAAGTATGAAGGATTTAGAAAGACCTTAGTGATGATGTATAGGATGTAAAATGAATGCTAAACCCGTGTTTAGACTGAAATCCAAGCTTTCAAGCTTATAACCCTAGATTAGGTTTCCAAAACCCTAATCTTTACTTTTTCTTCTTAATCCTTGCAAATGATGAACCAATGCTTGCAAACACCTTAGAATACCTTAAGATTGATGTGTAAAGGGTTGTATAATCTTAGAAAATCAAAGTGTGGATTTGTTTAAATGGCTATATTGAGCCGTGGGTTTTGGGGTGTAAAAGAGAGAAAGAAAATGAATTTTGCATGTAAGGATTTTAAGTAAAGATTACTTATGCATGCATGGGTATTTATAGTAAAAATATCTCCTTAACTTAACCATGGTTACTTTCTAACCCTAGCTCATGGTTAATAAATCAAGTTGATAAAGGTGTAAGAGTACTTTTTTTTTCATTAATTAATAGAGCCATTGAGATATTTCGGCCAAATACCTACAATATAGGGTTTGACTAATTGGACTTTCGTGATCTTTCTATATATTCGCTTGATTTACTCACGATAAACTTAAATTTCGTTAAGTCGGTCAAACCATATCTCTACGTTTTCTCTACTAATCTCACTTAACTTTCTCAAGCCTTCATACTTTCCTAAACAATCATATCCCAAATAATTAATCACCTTTTTACTACATGGCTAGATTCGAGAATTTTGTTAGATACAGCTCAATCATGGCAGTGTTCTTGGAAAAAGTCTAAGGGAGTGGAGGGATTTCATCAAGTTAATGACTTCCTAAGTCAAAGGTTTATTAGCTCTGCTATCTCACTAAGAAGCCAGAAATCTATATCTCATTCATCAAACAATTTTGGAGAACTGCTGAAGCTTCTACTGACACTAATGGGGAGGTAACAATCACTGCTATCATTGATGGTCAATCCAAGTCAATCACTAAAGCCTCCTTAAGAAGACATCTCAAGTTGGAAGATCACGATGGTATCACTTCTATTCCCAACTCAGAGATTTTTGAGCAACTTGCACTCATGGGGTATCAAACAGATTCAGATAGGTTAACTTTTCAGAAAGGTGTTTTCTCACCTCAATGGAGGTTTCTTATACATACTCTACTTTATTGTCTTATCCCTAAGAAGACTATTTGGGAGCAATTTAGTAGTAACATAGCTACTGCTCGTATATGCTTGGCAACAAATAGGAAATACAACTTCTCTAGGATGATTTTTGAACATATGGTCACAAACATAGGAAGTCCCCATAAGTTTTTAATGTATCCTAGGTTTATTCAAATTTGCCTAGATATGCAGAAGAAACAGCTTAAGACACATTCCAGCACATATCCAGTACCCTCTCTAAATAACAAGGTTTTTAGCAACATGAGAAGGCTTACCAAAGGATATACAGGGGTAGAAATTGGGTTATTTCCTACTATGCTTACTTCATCTACACCTGAATCTTCACCTACACTTTTATCTTCACCATCAAGGATCACATCATCACCTTTACTATCATCTGAACCTTCCACTGAACCTATCTTTGAACCTCAACCTTCACTCATGTTGACAGGTAGTACCTTGTTCTCCAACACCCAATGAATCACCTCTCCATTCTGTTCACTCACATGGCAGTGATGAAGGTAGCTTGAAACTAATTGAATTGACGAGTTTGGTTACCAAACTATCTGAGAGGATTGGAGTCTTGGAGGATGATTTGATGAAGACAAAGCAAACTTACAGTTCTGCATTCACTAAGTTTATTCTCAGGATTAAGAAGTTAGAGGCTACAGTCAAGACTGTGAAAGCAAGGAAGAGAGCAAGGGTTGTGCTTTCAGAGGATGAAGAAGATGATTCTTCCAAACCTGGATGAGGATAGATGATGACTTATACTACTTTGCTCAGATGATGAAGTTGTTCATGATCTAGATACTACTGAAGAAGGATAACCAGAAGATAGTACTGATGGTATTACAGTTAGTACTGCTCCTATAAATATTAGTACTGCCAAAGAAACTCATAGTACTGCTGGTAGAGTTGTATATGGCAGAAGGAGAAAATGAAGGCAAGGAAAGATAGGAAAAGCAATCATGACTTAAACATGAGGTCTGGAGAAAAAGTCCAAGATGTTATTGGAACAAGATGGATGACTGGGTTAGAAGAAGCTATTCAGACATGCAAAACAAGTTTGATGAAGAGGGAAAAAAGCAAAATTGCAAGAGAGGAAGAGACAGCAAGAAAACTTTTAGCACTGTATGAGAAAGAGTTTACAACTGAAACTAAGACAACTTAAGGATATTGATTGGAATGATCCTTCATGTTCAAATGTATTGGGATATGAAGAAATAACCAAAGTCAAAAGCTCAAGCAAGGAAGGCATCATTGTGGTACTGAATAATCAAAGTAATTACAAGTATGACAAGACTTTGAAGGGACTTATGGAGCTATGATGAGATTCAGGCCAATTTTGAAAAGGTATGGGATGTCAATCCATAATTTTGAGCCTAATGGATTTGCGAAATTGAAATGGAAAAAGAAGAAGTCTGACTGAGTTTTAAGCAAATTAAATGAAGAAATAATTGAGAAAGATCTTCTAATTTAAAGACTATAGGAAAAGATGGAAGAATCTCTTCTTAGAACAAGAACAAGAGATATCTACAAAGAAACAAAGTGGAACCTAGATGATGAGTAGGTAGATTAAAAGGTTATTTTTGACATATTTACAAGTGAAGAAGTTGCTGTAGATGTTGATTGTTCTCTCTACAAAGTATCAATTGTGGATTGGGGAAGACTTCACCTTTGTTAGAAAATTTTCATGTATTACTAAAATCATCAGAGGAGATGGATGCTCAAAGAACTATAGATTCTGAGTGATGTGTTATATGATTTGACAGACGAAGATGTAGCTGTGTTTATACAAGGCTGGTCAAAGAAGGTTTATAGTTCTAAATCCAGAAGGAATGATTTAATGTTTGTGCTCTAGTGTTTCTCTCTCTAGAAACTAGCTCAACCACTCGAATCATCACCCGTGTTATGAAATAAACGATCCTACAGAATCAGAATGAGTATAATCTAATAAGTTAGAGTTTATGTGATTTCTGTGGAGTTCATATTATGCTGATGCAAAATGGGATTGCTATACATATGCTTACAGAAAAGAAGTATCATTTAAGTCAAGAAATGCTATCAAAGATGATGAGTAAGAGATTGGAGGTTGATCATGAGATTACACAAGCATATGAACTACTAAAGTTCATCAGATCACAAGTGCAGAAGTAGAAGAGTGTTTGAAAGAATCATCATCAGAAGACAAGAAGATTTAATCCAGAAGAAACTTGGGATTTGAAGATAAATCACAAGTTTAGGGGAGGATTGTTGGGAATAAATCTTCATCAAGAGTTAATACTGCCAAGGTATAACTAACAGTACTAATGGAGTTAGTACTGCCAGTACAAACTTAGTACTGTCAGAGTTAGTTAATACTGCTAGAAGAAAGATTAATACTGCTGATGGTCAAAGCTGCTGACTTGGAGATAAGGATGCAAAGAGATAAATATGGAATGTATATCTTTTATATTTTAGGAAGATTTGTATATGATTATAATTGTAATTGATCCTAAAAGTTCGGTAGTTATCTTGTAAAGGACTCCTTGTGGTGTATATAAAAGGAGATCCTAGGTTAAGGTTTTCATACGCTTAAGAGTTTGAGGTTCATCGTAGAAGAAAGATACGGATGCCTTCAAGGTTGTGTAACCCTAGTACTAAGCAAGAGTACTCGTATTATTGATTTAATAATATTGAAGCATTTTGTTATTTATTCGTTGTTCATTGTTGGTACTGTTTCATTGATAAATACCTCTAGAGTATCAAAGTGTAGATTCCGTATACACTTTGATATACAAACAAAGTCTCAATCATTGTTATTTTGGATTCATCAAAGGTAACAAATACTTTACAAGGTAAAGAATCGATCAAGGCGTGGGATCAACATATTTTATTTCTTATTTTATGTGATATTTAGGGTAAAATATTTTACTAAATAATATCCTAAAATAGGTTTTCACATAAAAGGCAAAAAATATTCATAAATATGCATTTATATATTAGCCGGATCTTCCAAAATACATACCATGTTAATATTTTTAGATTTTATGTATTTTATATTAGTAATGATTTCAGTAAATAAATTCCTAAAATAAACTGCACATAAAAAGCAAGAAAATATCACAAAATATGCGTATTTTAGGTATTTACCATTTTTTATGTAATTATAACGCTATATGAACGGCTCGTGATGCCACTGTTGGAGATCGTGGTCTAAAACCCTAATATTACGTGAATATAAAATGAGCTACGCAGCAGAATTAAACTCATATAGCATTAGCACTTATAATTAACATAAAACATAAACAGAAAACATACTGGAATAGCAACCAAGCTACGTGAAGAACCAGAGATTTCTTCGTGTATACGCATGTGTGTAATACATGCGAAACCGAAAACCTTTCGAGTTACTAAAGTAAGTAACCTCTACGCGTATCATACACTACACGTAGACCAATACCAACCGAATGCTAGTTCCACGAACCAACGCTCAAGAATACGTCAAGTAGTCGAACCCAAACAATTATCCCCAAGGGTTTGTTTGGTTCGAAGGCTACTAGGAGAAGAGGAGGAGAATGGATGAGAATTATGAGTTAGGGGATCCTCCTTATATAGTAGATAATTATAGGGTTTACCTAAAATACATAACTTGGAGGAAAAGATAGCTTACAAGCCCAATCCATCCCTCTTGGGACTCATGGCCGGTCGAACACTATTGTCCAACACCCTTGGTGTTGACTTTTTGACTTTTATAATATTTATGGTTAGTTATATTTAATTACCCATTAATTAAAAAGCCTTATAGTTAATTATTCGTAAATGAACTAATTAACGATCAATAGTATTCTATCGTTAAAATATTAATATACATAATAAATATACACTTATATTATTATATACATCAATCGAGTATTAATACATATATAATAAATATACGCTTATATTATTATATATATAACAATAGAGTGATATCTATGTGTATTAACGTGTGTGACCCCGTAGGCTCACGTATTCTCAGCCGTATAAATATCCGTATGACATGAGCACAAACCAACAGCTCCTACTTGCGAATGTCATAGTCATCGAATATAACATACTAACATTGACGAATAGTTTAGCAACATCATCAATGCTCCCAGAAATACCTGAGTATGGTTTCAGTAAACATCTCAGCCATTAATGGTTCAAGTTAGTCCTATCCTTTTGTTTCAGATACATGTTAAATATAGATATGGATCAATAGTCATTCCATTGTTTAACGATTATGTTTCTCGCATATGTATTGATCATGATTACCAAATGTAAAAAGAATCATCTTAACTACACTTTGGGGGCGGCCACGCAAACATCTGATCAACCCAACGAGGGGCCCAGTAAGTATCTAACTCCCAAACACGTGGAGGAACAAATTTTATTTTGACTACAAGTGTCCGTCATGTACTTGAAAACACTTCTGAAAGTAGCCCTTATAACTACCTTTTGACATACCAGTGGTAGGCTTATAATCAAGAAATGCTATCCATACATGCAAAACCTGCTTGCATCTCAAGTCTAAGGATAAACATAACTTTCACCATGTGTGTAGCCGATCCATAAAGTGATCTACACAGGTGGGGTATCCAATATTCAACCACATTGAATAACATGTGAAGTTGGCATAATCATCTTTACATATTCTTCAGAATACAACCAAACACTCACATTTGTCTTATCTCAACAATATTCCCATATTGTTAACTGACAATGGACATAGTTTAGAATAAAAAAATTTATTCAAGGATTTAAACATGCAAATATAGAACACATTAGTATAAATAAAAACGATCATACAACGTATATCAATTCATTGTTTAATACAACTGCTTACAGCTTCATTATCCAAATATCAAATAAGACCAGTGCATGATGATCCTAGTTAAGTACTAATGTCTTATCAACAACAATCACAATTAGTGATAAGGCATAGGTTCCATGAACATATCAACTAGGTCATGATCTTGTGAGACTTTGAGAATACTTATTTCAAAAATTCACGAATCATGAAATTCTTTGAATGTTATGATGATTTTTATTTTGTAAGTGTGCACTCACTTATAAGTATAACTTACATGAGTCTAGTCACATTAAATTCCATAAGATGTATGATATACACAAAACATCCTAACGAAGACAATCATCTCAACAATTTTTCAAACTGTAAAACATTCTTATTCTTTTAATATAGTATCATGCAACTATGCTTTTAAACCAAGCATATGAAGCCAGCAAAAACTTGCTTCTACAAAATTACTAATATCTACAATCAATGTTTCCAAGCATTCTCAGAAACCAATGAACCCTCTTATTTGTTCTATATAACTTTTGGTTATCACTGCCACGGGTTTCATTAAAAACTCGAGCATATACAACTCAATAATGCACTTAGTAAAATGATCTAGCCAATCGCGTGCACAATGTTCCCCCATTTGTAATTATTCATCAAATGCATTAGGTGTTGTGTCGTACGCCAATTGGCGTATGGCGAGGGTGCATTTCGTAATAACACTAAAACTTATTTGACCCGTACAATCGGGTCGAATTATAGAGAATTTAAAATGCTCGGGAAAAGAAACGGCAGTTTGAATATAAGTTTTAATACATTTGAATATTTCTAAAAATAGTTTGCTGCTCATACCATATTGACGTCAAAAATAGTACTCTGGATATTTTGGGTTATCACCAAAATGGTCGACCAACAAACGTGCTTCAGCAATATCACGTTCACGGTATATCGGATTACGGGTACGTCAACTTTCGGCTTGTTGTTTTTGCAATAATTGCTCATACTACATAGCTTGCATAATTTACAAAATGTCACTTTGATCATCGGCATCGAATGTATCGAAAAAAGATGAATTACTTATGTTTTTTGGTAAAGAGTGTGTTTTTTTAGTAAATGTTGTGTGGAAATTAGTTAAAATTGGGTAATATATAATGTTTAAAAAGGTTACTTTTGAATTAAAAAAATAAAAAAATAAGCGTTATTAAATGGGCATATTGTTTTTTCTTGTCTTTTCCCAGTTACAACGCATGCTAAATTACTAACACGTGGCAACTTGCCGGGGTTGGGGGTGTGGTGGCGCAAGTCTAGCGGCGCAAAAACTTGTTCCACGCCAGATTTGGCGGGGTGGGGAGCCATTATACCCCATGCTCTAAGGAAAGTGAAAGGGGAAAGTTGTGATGTGATATAACGTGACACAACTTTTTGGTTTTTGCTTGGGTGACTACACCCGATGCTCTAATAATATGTTTGTGCTTTCGTCAACAATAAAAGATGATGTTTATTTTATGGGGTGAAAATGAAAGTTAGAGAATAGTATGAGGGCCAATAGTGAAGGTTTAAATGAGTTGTGATAATGGAGGTTTAACGAACGAATTCTTGTCCTAGTATGCAACAACCAGGTTAACGGCATCTTGTCTTGTATTTAACAAATAAAGTTTATGAAATTTAATCTTTAGATATAAACTTTGTTTCATATTATATAATCAACTAAATTGCTTCAAGTAATAAGTGAAATGATTTATATTCGTACATGTCATTTTGATAATTTTCCTAATCATACATGATAAAATTACGAATAAATCACTGAATTGCGAAAATGTGGTTTATTTTACTTGTAAATAAAAATAAGGCACATGATATTAGGAAGATTTGGAAGAAAATAAATCATTATTGTGGTGCCCTTCTAGTCCCAAAATTGGTGTACAAAATAAGTAAAATGTATAGCGGTGTTTTATACACAACATGTGTGTAGATTTAAACTATCTTTATCAAAAGAAAGTACTTAATTTATTTGTCATGTTTTGATTTTTTTAAGAAGTTTTTTTTCTTCAACTTTGACATTAAATATTATTTTTATATTATATAATACTTGATGCAAAATATATAGATAACTTGGGTTTTAAATATATTTTTATTAAAATAATTTTTATCAAGTATTATATAACTTAAATAAAATACGTAAGGTTAAAATTAAAAAAATATATATTTAAAAAGTTAAAACGAAACAAATAAATTGAGAAAAGAGTAACAAATAAAAACAGAAAAATTATATTTCTTTTATCATGAGCACTTTATAAAGATCTTGCTACAAAAATAACAATAAAGCAGATCTTGGTGTAAAAGGGCACATCCAACTCATGATCCAATTATATTCAACGTACCCAGTTTCTACCCACTTTGTATCTCACCATTCAATAAAAATGGGCGAATCCACACATCCATAAACCAATGGGCCATGTTGCCTACCTTCATAAATTAATAAATAAACAAGCGAGATGCCAGCTCTCTATGCTACTTGCGTATAATATTTTTTTCTGGTTATTCTTTTCGGTCTCATGTTTTATATCATTGTTTTTTCCTTATATAGGACATATTTGTTGGCCTCAAGTTTAGAAAAAGGTTTGTTTTTTTGGCTATTTGGAGTTTTTTTTTAATAAATTTTATGGATTGGTAAATAAGTGAAAGGCATGATGTTCGCAGAAGTCAAGGAAAGGGTTGATCGTTGACATTAATAGATGCGAGGCCTTTAAGTAATTTATATTATATGATGCGGGTTTATTTTTCCGGTCACATTTTTAATAGTTTTGTTTTTTTATATGGGCTTACGAGTTAGGCGTCAGTCGTGGGGTATTTTTTTATCTCAAATAAATTCCGTACTTTTTGTAATAATTAGACCTATTTTGTGTCAGAGTCAAAATTTTTTCTATATTAATTTGTGCGGTTATTTTTTTTCGGTCTCGTGTATAATAGTAATCGTTTTTTTATATGGGCTTATATGTTTGGTCTCATGTCGCGGATATTTTTTGATCTGAATAAATAAGTACTTTTGTAATTTTGTTTCCTATTTTGTGCCGAGCAATTTTTTTTAAAGTTGCTAAGTTAAAGAAAAAGAAAAACAAAAAAAAATAATTCAAATAGGTCGGCCCAAAATGAGAGCCCAATGTGCCGGTTACTGTAGCAACGCATGCCAAAACGGCAGCGTTTTAACCCTTTTATAATACATGTATATAATAAATACCGGATATGGTTTATTACTTCAAGTTGCTAACATGCTATGGCTAAATTGACGTGGTTTTTCTTGTTAATATTATTTTGGAAGACGAGTGTTCAACTCAGTTTAACATGGTATAACCAAAAAAAATTGTATGAACGACAATTTTTCAATCTCACAAAATGGCATAACAAAGATATCTCGTGGCTGTTTTTAACTTGATTCATGAACTACAAGTATGAAAATAACATAATTAATTGTAGAAACAAAATATATGGAAAATAAAGTTAGAAGAGGAAATATCTCACCCTCAGGCCTCGCCCATCACACAAAATTGAATCATTTAACAATAATATTTTGTTTTTGAGTCGAAAAAACACATTTGTACCCACTGCCAAATCACACGCTCACACAAATACATGAATCTGAGATAAATTCATTTTGGTTTTGCATATCGACATCTAATTATCATTTTACGACCAGAACCAAGATAGTATGCAATATGAATGGTTTAAGAGGAATGATTAGATATATAAGATAATGTGCCGGATGATATATAATGATTGAGGATTGTGTGTCCTTTCAGAATGTCATGCGAGTGTATGCTTTCCTAAATCTAGGTGAAGCCATTCACAATAAGTCTGAACAAAACAAAAGTTCAACTAACTAATAATGATTGTTTATAATTTATATGATTTGAAAATGTGAAATTGCATGGTACTACTAAACTTGGGGTATATATCTTTTGAAAAAAAATGGGCAACTTTAAATCTACTTTACAAAAATCAAAAATGATTTTTAAAACTTAAAGTTTAAATCTGGTGTGTTTGATAAAGAGAAGAAATAAGATAAATGAAATTAGATTAAATTCTCTTGTTTGGTAGAGAGAAATAAAAAGGTCGAGAATTTAAGAGATTTTGGTTGAAAATTGGAAAGAAATGGTAGTGTAATTTTAGTCACACTCATTTCCATCATTTTTGCCGAGAATTTGAAGAAATTGGTTTTTATTTTTATTTTTTGTTTTTTGCTTTTTTTCTAATTTTTTAGTAATCATGGTTGTTGATTTTTTTTTCCCGACAAATTCACGAGGTTTGAACCACCGCGCACAAATTTTAGTGGTATTAGTCGCTAGTACGGTGTTAGTCGGGTCGGGTTGGTAGGGTTCGGGTCAATTCGGTTGGGTCAAATTCGGGTCAAGACTAAAAATTTCATACCCGAATCTGACCTTATTTGAATTCCGGTTACTCGGGTCGGTTCAACTCGGATAGGGTCCATTCAGGTTCGGGTCAACCCGAACATGAGTAAAATGTAATAAAAATGCCCTTTTTTATTTTTTTAAATAGAAAATTTATATTAAAAAAATCTTTATTCGGATCAATTGGGTCGACTCGAACCCGAGTTAGCCAAACTTTTTCAACTCGATACCCGACCCTATCTAGCATTCGGGTTACTCGGTTCACCCGAATAAAATTTCTGACCCGATCCGAATTGACTTAATCGGGGTCGGGTCCGAATAAGCTTAACCTGACCTGAGTAACCTGACCCAAAAAGAATGATGGTGAAATTATCGTAGTATAATCACTCTTTATTTGTAGTTTTTTAAAGGAAGAAAAATATTTTGTAATTATTTTTTATTTCAATTCTCTTGCGTTACCAAACAGTGAAATTCAATACATTTCACATTTAATTTCATTTCTTTGAATTATATTCTCTACTTCATTTTTAATCTCTGAAATTCTCTCTAACTCTTAAAGTTTATTCATCATTAGCTTGAAAGTTTTGTCCTTATTCAGCAAACGTCTTCAGCTCTTGAAATTGTACCAACATTTACCTACAACAGAAACATAAACAACAAATTAAACACTAACTAAAACAACC
>BQNB010059748.1:0-37198 GCA_026074375.1 Tanacetum coccineum | reverse complement strand
CCGAGAATGTCTAATCGTATTAAATTGCGAAACGTAACCAATTTATGTAACCGATAAAAATAAATATAAAAGGTTGATTATTACTTTCGTAAAAATAATATATTGCTTGCTTGACGAAAACTTTAATTCGTTTGGTGTCCGTTTACATTAATTGATAATTTATAGCTTACGCGATTTAACTTAACTATTATAATTAAAAGTAAATGCATACGAAAAAAAATTATTAGTAAAATATATGACGTTGTAAATGACCTGAAAATACGGAATGTTACAATAGGTATGTTGTTGACTTTAAATACCCCATTAAAGGTATTGTTACATTTTCATACTATGATACTTGCAATAGTATGCAAATAAAACATACGACACTCATCATATCATTCAAATCCTTCACAAATTTATGAATTTGAAACAAGTATTCGAAAAATGTACTCAGATAACTATTTAGCTGTCTTGTAAAGAAAGAGTTGAGAATATTGAACTTCAACTTGCTAATTAGTTTCAAGCATATCTGTTTTAGTATTTGGATAATTAGGATTGTAAAACAATTTTTATTTTCTGATGAATAAAATTACTTGGTATTTGTTATTCATTCATATAATAATTGTTATTTTATATTTGCATGCTTAATCCTTGAATGATTTTATCATTCTGAATATGTTCATTGTCGGTTAACAATATGAGAATATTGTTATGTAAGGCAAATGTGAGTGTTGGTAATATTCTTTGAATATGTGGATTGTTCCCGCCAAACTCATATGTATTCACAAGGGTTGCATATTGGACACCCCAACTTTCGAACATTTACTTTTGGATCCTTGTCATGAGTAAAATGTCAAAATAGGTTTAATAAGTTATCCTTAGACTTGAGATACAAACAAGTTCTGTATGTGTGGATATCACTTTATGATTATAGCCAAACGCTGTCTTGTGATATAGTAATTATAAAAGCTATTTTTCGGAGTGAATGTGAAGCAGCATCCACAACACTTGTAGTCAACAAAGGATTTGTTCCTCTACTTGATATGTGCAGAATGATTCCATGGCGCCTCTCCAAAATTAATCAAATAATTGTGTGGCCGCACCCAAAGGGTAATTTTAAGATGATTATTAATTACATTTGGTATATCTGAATTAACTTCTATAACGAGAATCTAAATGGTTAAACTATATGGAATGAGTTAGGATCCATATCCATGATTTAACAGTATCTGAACAAAGGGATGATAAAAGCAAGTAATAAATAACCATTAATAAGCTGAGATTGTTCTTGAAACTATTATCTCAAGTATTTCTAATCTAAAGGTAGTTATGTGTGTTTGCTAGACGTTGTCAATTATCAGTATATCTGCAAGCCTGCTACTCTGCCTCTCAAGTGGGAGCTGTTGGAATTTGATAGTCGGTTCTGCAAGTTATACGTTAGAAATACGTGAGCCTATTGGGGGTACACACGTTAATACACGAAGAGTATGTTTACTTCACGAAATATATTTAAATAGTCGTTAAGTTAGTTACGTGTTTAATTAATTTAATGTACATTCTAAATATAGAACCGAGGGACTAAACCGGACAAAACCCGAACCTTAAGGAGTGACTTGTTTGGCCGAAACTCCCCAAGGTTCTAGAAGGGGTGTTTGTGGCCGGTTATAGGAGGAGACAAGGAAGGAGAAAGATTTGTTTTAATTATAGGAATTATACTAATCTTTTCCTACAAGATTTAAGGTTATTGGGGTGCCTATATAAACAGACCTCATATCCCTCATTCTTCATTCTATCTTCTCTCAAAACACTAAATAATTCGGTGCTTCCCTCTTCCCAAAAACCCACGAACCGAACCCTAATCCCTTTAGGGTTTTTTGGTTTTCTCACCTAAACCGCCTCCCCTAAATCGCTAGATTTAGGGTTTCGGTGATTTAACCTAAACCGCGGGGTTAAACCGCGGAATTAGGTTTTTTCTCGCTTTGCTTGAACTCCTTGCTTGACAAATTCAAGATACACGTAGTGGTTGTTTGGTGATTCCTCAAAGGTAACGAATTAGGGTTTAAACCTTTTAATTAGGGTTTGTTTGGTTCGACTTTAAAAAGGAATGCAAGGCGTGCGTTTACTTTTGAATAACACGTGAGTGTTTGATCGTGAGGTTAAGACTAACAATTCTTACATACTTGGTTGACGTGATTGTGTGAGCAACCGTAGAGGCGTTTGTTTTAGACGTTTTTGTATTCAAGAATAATCGCAAAAGGTACGCTTTCCTTATTTAATATGTGTTAACCTACTTGCCATAACTAGATCCATCCGCTTCGCACTTGTAGCTAAATTAGTTAGCTAGATTAATAAATCCAACAGTGGCATCACGAGTCAACTCGTTTTGGCATATAGGGTTACTCGCTTAAAAATCGAATTTTACGCCTTGTTACATGCTTAGATTTGATTTTTTATTATTATTATGCTGCGATTATTTTTCTTTATTATTGATTTATTGTAAATATGGTATTTAAAATCTTCCTAATTATTTAAAAAATCTTGTAAATATTTTATTTTTGGAAACTAAATATTTTATTTTTATGGAAGCTAGATCTTTTCTAAATTGTTAGTTTGATTTGTTTCCTAAATTCCGGCTATAAGACCTACTCAATCACATTAATTTGTGATGAATGGGGCGATCTAGGCACTTGATGAAAACCTAGTGAGGGTCTTATGGTTCTCCAAGTTAGGAAGACTCGATAGAGAACTCAGAATTATTACTGTTACTCGTTTTTATTACAAAGTCATTTATTTATTATGTTCCTACATGCTTATTTGTTTACTAGTTTACAAGTTTACATGACTAAACAAATTGAATACAGACTAATAAATAATGCAAGATGACATTAAACCGGTCTTTAATTCTACACGCCTAAAACATATTCATTGTGACCTACTATGTGTTTTGTGGAAAATATGTTTTTTATAACATTAAAAGACCTAAAACTATGAAACACCTTTTTCATGAATTTAAAAACTGGACGCTATGGACCATGGAATATGGCTCATCCACTAGAAACAAACTATAAGAGAAGTTAAGGCTGAATGTTCCATCATTCCTAAAAGGACCTTAGGTTTTTAATAAGCTTCGCGCTGACCTGATTCTCTGCTTTTTTGTGCGTTCGATTGGAGTTACCGTGAACTATGGTATGTTTGTACACACTATTTTATCACTTTATGTGTATACCCCAATATGTTAAAATTTTAAGTCTATGCCAGCCAACCAAGAACACGTGCATTTGGCTTGGCCTCTCTGGTCAGACCTTAGGGTCATTCCAACCCATGGCTAATTTTTGGCTCACTGTCAGACCATTCTGTCAATTTTTCACGTTTCTTGTCCTGGTCGACTTAATTCGAGTAAAGCTTGGTCAGACCTTGACCGAGGCACAAGAAGCGAACTACACATGCTTTTTACATTATTACTTGTTGATTAATGTCTTGACCGGTCTCATAAGTCTAAGAGTTGTTTTTTTAATGTAATTAGCAATCGTTGCTTACCACTTGCCCTACTTGTTTACTCACTGCTCAGACCTCTGGTAATAAGTGGGAGATCAAGTTGGATCTTAGTCTTAATTGTTAATTAATTGGGTAGTTAATTCTATTAAGAATTTAATTATCGAAAATACTAATTAATTGAACTTTTTTTTGTTAATTGTAGATAACTACCTCAGTCGGAAATAATTCGGTATTCAGGAGTTTCTTTGAGAAACAAAAACTTACTGGACCTAACTTCATTGATTGGTACAGACAACTTCGGTTGGTCTTATCAACAGAAGATAAGGAAAAATACCTGGAGCAACCAATTCCTGTTGCTCCTGTTGCTGCTGCACCTGATCAGCCAATCTCTCTTCAGGCCCTGGCCACTTGTAATGAGTGGGTCAAGAACCAAAAAGAAATTGCTGTGATGATGTTATTGACTATGACCTATAAATCCAACGAATCTATCCCATCTTGGCTCCAATGACATGCTTAAAAGAGCTAAAGCTTTATAATTCTAATCATAGCAAACAGGAACTTCTACGACTGTGAGATATTTCACAAGTGCAACTGCAGGCAGGTTTGAAGGTCAATCTGTAAGCTCTTTATGTATCAAGATATGAAAGCTACATTAAACCCCAATTTGGAACTCTTGATGTGGGTCCTATATAACGTGAATAGAATCATTTGCAGCCTATAAAGGATGATAGCCAAGATGTATAAAAACAAATGGACTATGTTATAAAACAATGACTATGAAAACTATATGTTAATGGCATAATCTAACACAGGTACTAAGAAGAGACAATGAACAACTGAATAACAACTTTGTTAATTGTGTTTCTTGAGGATTACAGATTGCTAACAATGAAATTGTATATGATTTGTGTATAATCGTCTCTCTTGTTCTTTCTACTAACAAGGCCAAATGTGAACCTTTATATACCAAGGAAAACCCTAAAAATGGCTACAAGTCTTTTGTAAAATACACTCATAAATATCTTCTCAACTTACTAACAAACATTCTACTAACGTTAACGTACCTAACTAACATAACTTAATACTTGTAGCTGTCAGTACATAGTATAAATGTCGGTACTAACAATTTTGTACTGTCGGTACTAAGATAAGAAAACATGAAATCCTAACAATCCTCCCTTAAACATAAGTTAAACTATTTTAAACTTCATGTTTCTCATCCTATAAGCTTCACAGAATGTATCCAATATTCTTTATCATTTCTTAATCTGTACACTATATCCTTCTTTAGCAGCACCTTTCTTTTCAGCAATACAGCAACCATCTTATTAGCTACCAGCAACATCTGTAAACTTACAATCCAACTAAGTTGGCTTTGTAAGAATATGGCAAACTACCAGCCATTAACGGATTTGATGTTCCTTAACCATACCGTTTGCTCGGGCTCATGATACACTCTTCACCTAAGAATATGGTGAGTTAATTACCAACAGTTTTTAGTAAACAGTCAACCATCACCGGATTTGAATTGTCTTACCAAATACCGTTAATGTTTGGACTAGCCAATTCTTCATTGTAAAAACACTGGTGAGCATTGATAAACCATATAAGTTTTTTAAGCAAACTATCTGGCTATCAACAGATTTGAGTAGTCTTTACCAAAACTGTTTGATCATGGACTAGCCAACTATCACCAAGAAGCAATGTGAGTTGAGGAACCCTACAATTTTTAGTAAATTTTAAACCATAAAACGGAATTGAGAAGACTTTACCTCAAGCGTTGCTTGTGGACAGCAATTTTATGCACTGTTAAGCAAGGTGAACAGGATAAACCATTTTTGTGTGGTGGTTAGCCCAACACTCAATCCCTCGTCAAATCCATCAGTTTTATTCTGTTAATTCTAAATCAGCAAGTATCTCTTGATAAATCGTATCAAATTCCAATGCCATAGTACTTTCTTCTTCAGACTCTAATTTTAGCTTTAGCATTTGCATCACTATTTCTTTTTTCAAATGATAACCTTCTGACTCTGTTTAGCATTTGAACGAAAAAGGACATAAAAGCTTCAATAGACCAGGGGAGGAAAAGAAACGAAAATCCTTCATCAGTCATCAAAGTGTGTACACCTGAAGAACTATGCAACTTCCAACTGACTATAATCCAATCATGTTGTGAGTTCCAAAACTCATTTTGTTCATCTGGATTGAACAAAACCATCAAATCTCCCCAATAAACTCTGTCAAAACCTTCAGGCATCTCATCTTGGTATTTATCCATTACCAGTTGATACAACATCATCAGATCTTCTCTATCAAATTAATTGACAAAACTGTCATCAAATTACACAAGTAACTCTTCTTTCCATTACCTTCTTGTACCACGATTCCAATTAATTCTTCTGATCATTTAGATCATCAAACTGTGGTTTAGTGCCATAATACTCTGTCTTACATTCTTTGATAGGAAATTTTCTGTCAAGAATCTCATAGTCCACTTCTTTTTCTTCATCCTGAGCTATAGTTAAATACAATCTCAGTTCATCATTTTCCTTGTCACTATCAACCACAAGAAGTGAATTGAAGTATATCTTCATTTCCATGACTTTATGCTTCTTCCTAGTACCTAGTTTTCTTTTTCCTAGTACTCTCTTCATCTTTATCTTCCTTCTTGACTTCTTCTTTAGATTCCTGCTTGATTCTCTTCTCCTTTGGAGGAATCTTTCTTATTCATTCTTTTGAATCAAGTCATTCATCTTCCAAACAGACCCAATACCAATGAAATCTCATCTGACCTTTTTATCTTTTTCATACATTTCTGTGTCGCCAACTCTACTCTACAACTAGAATGTTTAAAGTTCCCCACAAGCTTAAGTAAGTCATCATTTGATTTCTTAATTGATTCTTTGGTGGAGTCTTGTTTCTGATGGCCTCTGATCTTTGTTGAGCAAGGAACTTTCTCTGAGCAGCAATTGTATCATGAAGGAACTTTGCTCTTTCTTCTATTGTGAACTGCTCTCTTTCTTGCTCTTGAAGCTTCTCAGCAAGAATTCTGTCTGCCTCAATTCTTGCCTTTATATCATCAAAGTTTTTAATGAGAGCTTCATTTGTTGCTTTTTCTTCAGCAATTCTGTTTCTCTCCTCTTCAGCTTCCCACTCTTCTTGAACTTTCCTTGCCAACTCTTCATCACTTTCCAAGCTGCTTAAATTTCCTTCATAACAGCATGAGGAATATCATCACTTCAACTTTCAGATTCATCCTCCTCTTCAATCTTCTTCTTCCCTTTGTCTTTTGGATCAATCTTTGGAAGAGGCTTTAATGTGAGAAGTGATCTTGTAGAAGTAGGCCTAGGTCTATCAATTTCTTCAACATCCTTCAACTCTACACCTTTTTCTTTTTCTTTAGAAGCAGCTTTGGCTTGACTCATGTTGAGGAGAAGTGTAGCTATTGTTTCATCATCACCAAATATCATAGAAGTGGGTGTTTTGAGTGGATGTTTGAGAAGGTCTTGAGTATGCAATTTCCATCCTTAGTTTGATCTTCAGTTCCTACTCTATGTCCTATCAGTACTTCATTTTCTCGTCAGTACCTACTCTTTGCTCTTTAGTACTTTTAAAGATCTCTTCAGTACCTTCTCTTTGCTCTTCAGTACTTTCAAAGATCTCTTCAGTACCTTCAACTTGTTCATCAGTACCTTCAACTTGTTCATCAGTACTAACTTTGGATCTGTCAGTACTAACTATTGGTCTGTCAGTACTAACTTTCTCAAAGTCAGTACTAACTTTTTCAAAGTTGGTACTAACTCCTTCCTTGACATTACTAAACTACATCTCAGAACTAGTCAAACTTCCTCAATCTCCTTGTCATCATCCACCATTTCTCTTGACCTCCCTTCACTTTGAGCATTTTCTTTTGCATTACCATCTTCTTTTTCATCTTCCTCCCTGATTGGATACATTACCCTTTGTGCACGTTCTTTGAGAAGCTTCTTCCTTGGAATCTTTGATGCAATAGACACTCTTCAGATATGCTTTAATGATGTTATGATGACAGGTTTAGCTTGCTTCTTGAGCTTGTAATCTTAGCCTTCAGATTTTAATTTCCTGTCTTATCTTAAACCTGTAAAACATAAAGAGAGGACAAAGATATAGACATTTTGGAAAGTCATGCGAAAAAAATTTTTTAAAAGGGGGGGGGGGGGGGGGGGGGGGGTAATAAAAATATTATATAATTATTATAAATGGGGGGGGGGGGGGGGGGGGGTAAAAAAAAAAAAAATAATAAAACCATCCCAATTCCGCTGAAAGGGATGTATCATTGGATGAATAATCTCCAAGATTCTCACCAGTAGTTTCTGGGATTGAATCAAGAACAATAGGAGTGGGTGAAGATTTTGGTAAAAGTCTGGGGAAAGGACTTGGGGAAGGGTCAGGTTGTTGCTCAAAAGGTACCTCACTTGGTTGAGCAGAAGATGAGTCAGGCAGTGACTCATTTGGGACTTCACTAGTGGGTGCAGGAGAGGGTGATGGTTGTTCATCAGATAGTCTTTCTGAGGAAGCACCCTCATCCTGAGTTGGTTGGACCAACATAGTATCAAACAAAGGTGTAACTTTGCCTGAGAAATGTTTGCCCTTCTAATCATAAAAAGAAAAAACTTTACTAGTTACACATTTACAGGAAATTTGATCTAAAGGAACAGATATATTAGCTAATTGTCTACCTAAAAATATAGAAATAAAACGAGGATACATGACAAACTTCTTTTTAGCCTCTAGATGTCTAAGCATACCATCAAAAATTAATTTAGAAAAATTATACTTTTGATTAGTTGTCAAACAAATTACAGCTGTGGCAATATTTGTAGGAATTTGATCCCAAGATGGTATTTTTGGAACTTAAACATGATTAAATTATGTGAAATAAAAACCTCCGTTTTTGGGGTAAAACAAAGGGCTTTATATTAAATGTTAACACATTAAATCCCCTTCATAATCCCATAAGCTGAATAGTCTAATCAAAGATAGCTTGATTTGGTAGTGTGTCTATCCATCAGTCATCATCAAAAATAATATCAGTCGGATTGATGCCTCGGATAGACACAAAACTTGCCAGCTACTTTGCAGTTATGTCCTTACATTGTGATTGATTTTGGACTTCGCAGACGTCCAAAACGTTCAAACGAATGTGTCGAAACAACAGACTTACAGTGAGCGCATGATAAATATCAAAACCTTTTTTTTTTTTCCCCTCCGAAGAAAATCAATGACTTCATGAAAACTCAACATTCCCTTCAGTCTTTTCCAAGTATGTCGATCATCGTTGTGATTAGGACAGGTAACTCAAGAGCACCTATGTTGCTTAGTAAGAGAGAGATCGTCTGGTAAGAGAGATTAAGTGCTTGTAAAGGAAGAATGTCATGTATATAAGAGATTCCTTGAGTAAAGTGTGGCAATTGAGATGTATTCTATAGTTTTTTGGATACCAAATTTTAAAAAAAATGTCCAATTTACACTTGACCCTTGCATTATTTTTCTCCAATTGTCTCTTTAGCGATACAAACTTTTGCCAGCTGTTACTAACTTTGTGCAAGGTCGGTATCTAATTTGTCCAAAAAAAGAAGAACAATGTAAGTTAAACAAGATGCTTCAGTACCATCAGTAACTCTTCTCAGTGACTCTCTAAATCTTCTTAAAGCGTTGACAAGCATCACCTTTCTAGGGATAGTTTAAAAGCATACTACATCTCTAATCTGAAATTGTTTGCTTGAGATGCATACTTCCCTCGACAATAACCATACTCACTAATTTACTTGCAAATACTCTTTGGATGGTCTACATAATCTCATGTCTTCAAAATGCTTCACAAGAGTCTTCTTACTCTTGAACAACAGCCAACTCTTTCTGGTAATGCAAACATGAGATTTCCAAACTGCTTCAGAAGTCGTAAAGTTCACAAACGTATACCCGACATTCAGACAATGCTTAACATCAGTTGGTAGGAAAGTGAATTAATAAGGTTTTTAGTTTCTAGGAACAAGTTTGATTGCCATGGGTGTTTTACTCTTCATCACAGATGACCCTAAAAGTAATTTTGTACTTAACGTCGAGTAGTGTTTCATAAGTAGATGTGTGGTAAGTGTTTTGGAGTGAAACTATGCTGTGAGAGAGATGATATGTTCAGAGATGAAGAGGTTGTATAGACATACTTCATATTGCCTCTCTTTAACAATGTTAGCTTAAGGATTTATCATCCAATTGAAATAACCCAAGAACTGAAATCGGCTAACATCAAATGCTTTAGATGATGCATGAATTGGGGGGAAGTTAATCCAACTCATGCATACTACAATGGTTCCTGTACAAGTAAAGACACAGAAGATCCAAGCTGGAGTACAAGTTTCAAGACAAGGAGTACTCAGAAGACATCTTCAGCTTTGGAAGCGCTTTGGAAGACTTTATTTGTGTTGTATTTGTACCTGATAGGAACATTGTAAGTAATTCCGTATGTCCACATATTGGGGGAAGATTGTTAGCCCTAAAATATGGTGACTAATCCGGAATTACATTTATCATTTATAGTCGTGTCGGGTTAGTTTAGCTAGTCAAGCCCGGGACTATAAATACCCCCTCCATACTTCCATGGAGGGGTAGAAGTTCACATTTGTAAAGTGTGAGTGTGTGTGTTTTTCTCTTTTCTCTCAACCACACACACAACTTCTCATATCTTTTCTCTTTTCTCTCTAATAATATGGCTCAACATCTTTTTCATTTTACCATACCTCCGGATCGGTTGTTCTAAGGGTGAATCTAATGTTAACAATTGGCACCAGAGCACAGGGGGAATCCGTGTTGTTTAACTACTGATTATGTGGTGTATAAGCTCAAATTTTTGTGGCTTATTTTATGGAAAAAGCCCACGGATCAAAAAAATTTGGGCTTATTTGGTTGTTAATCTTGTTCTTTCCTTGATCTACATGTTAAAAAGGTTAGATTGTTACCATTCAAAGTGATTCATAAGCATCTAGTTTGAATTTTAAGCTTAAAAAGGGTTGACTTTTTTATGTGTTCTAAGTGGTAGTTTGGCTCGAATTTGATGATTCACGAAGATATGGTTGTTATTTTGTGTTTTATTCTCTTCTAACCACTTAGTATTATGCCCCTAAAGCTTATTTGAGTAGTGAAATAGCTTATTTGGCTGATTTTCCTTATTTCCATCTTGATGTTTCTTCCGTGGTAGTTGATAAAAAATCATTTTCTCGGGTGGCCGGTTTGACAAAAGGGGGACAAGATCGTTGTTTTAAGGAAAAGAAGCGGCGGTTTTGACCAGGTCAACAGGCGGTTTGATTATAATATCAATTTTATTAGCCGCGCGTTGCCAAGGTCACGGCGGTTTGCATTATATATACGGTGGCTTTGACCAAGTCAAAGCGGGTTAAAAGGGTTGACTTTTTATGTGTTCTAAGTGGAGGTTTGGCTCGAATTTGATGATTCACAAAGATATGGTTGTTATTTCGTATTTTATTCTCTTCTAATCACTTAGTATTGAGCCCCTATAGCTTATTTGAGAAGTGAAATAGCTTATTAGACTGATTTTGCTTATTTCGTTCTTGATGTTCTTCGTGGAGGTTTGAATAAAAAATCATTTTCTTAGTGGCGGTTTGACAAAAAGAGAGGACAAGATCTGTGTTTTAAGGAAAAAGTAGCCGGCGGTTTGATCAGGTCAAAGGCGGTTTGATTATAATAATCAATTTTATTAGCCGGCGGT
The DNA here is from genome assembly GCA_026074375.1 of Tanacetum coccineum. Classification (NCBI taxonomy): domain Eukaryota; kingdom Viridiplantae; phylum Streptophyta; class Magnoliopsida; order Asterales; family Asteraceae; genus Tanacetum; species Tanacetum coccineum. The sequence goes on along the minus strand of BQNB010059748.1, from coordinate 25,959 downwards.
TTGCCGAAGGTCACGGCGGTTTGCTTATATATGACGGTGGTTTGACTAAGTCAAAGGTGGGTTGCCTGAAGGTGGGTTGCCTGGTGGCGGGTTGCCTGAAGGTGGGTTGCCTGGTGGTGGGTTGCCTGAAGGTGGGTTGCCTGAAGGCGGGTTGCCTGGAGGCGGTTTGACCACAAAACAGGTGGCGGTTTGACCAAAAAAACAGGTGGCGGTTTGACCAAAAAAAAGAGGCGGTTTGCCTAATTTTTGGCAGCGGTTTGGTTTAATATTGGAGGCGGTTTGCTTAACTTTTCACATTAACAAATCTCATTTCCATAGACTTTTAACGACACAAGTTAAACCTTAACAAACCATTAACCTAAGCCATCCACAAGGACTTATAAAACACCATAATCAACCATAACAACACACCACACAAACAACAACACTTAATCCCAAAACGATCCTGAAAAGATTCACTTAAACGACAAAACGGCTAGAGATTCGGATTACGATGACATGTGATCACGGAGTTGATTTGGTATCCTTTATTTGCGATTGAAGTAGGATTTCACAAAGGCGTCTACTTATTTCATCATCGAGACCTTCTTCTATTTTCTATCGATTGATGACTTGCTTGAACGTATACAGTTATGATTAAGACTTGGATTATCTAGTTTCCAGAAGTCAAGGGGTGGTTGGATGAAGACCTGGATAACTATCACTTAAAGGAGTTACATTGTAGTACTCAGTGTCACACGCAGATGTCGATGTGGATAATTTCAAGAGGTGTTGTACTTCTTATACTTTTGATGTTGGGTATAAGGTACTTAGAGATTTTCTTCTGCACCGTTCTTCAATCAACAGTAGTGCAAGATTAAGTAACAAATTTGGGGGATTTTACTTCAGTTTCAAGTTTGGTATATCGGGTTTACTTCACCCAGTGGTCACAGCAATAGCCGAAAGAATACGAGGTTGGTAAGTTAGCCAGAGAGTATAAGGTTGAGATGTGATCAGCAACTCTCACGGGATATTTAAAGCTACTGAACGTCAATGATACTTCACAGTCTCAAGCAAAATCTTCAAAGTTCTTCGATGACATTCATTCACAAGACCTTGATTATACCAAGTGTTCTTGATTCTTGCTTCATCTCCTCTACGGTTTGTGAAGTCAAGAGGGTAATGATTCTTTGTATATCAAGATTTGTGCTTATGACAAGAAATTCTTGAGTAGATGGACGTACACGACAATGATGCTTCCGAGAGTTCGCAAACATCATGGGGGAAAATGTGTACATCTAGGACTTAATTGACTTTGATGTTACCATATCAACTTCTAGGGGGAAGTTTGTTAGCCCTAACAATGTTTAGTATGGTTTGGAAGGTATTTATGCAAACATGAGATGAACAGTTGTTGATTGCTCGCATGAACCCCGACGAAATATTCTCCAAGCCTATATGACAAGAAGCGTGGTTTAGTGGTGTGGGTTTGACTTCACAAATTCCCGTTGTGCAAGTTAATGAAGGTAGAAGATTGTTCAAGCTACATCAAAGGTTTAGAATCTGTTATGATAGGGTTGTTGGTTTGGGGGAAGCCGATCAGAAACTTCGCCAAAAAAGTAGACTATGAAGAAATCTCTTTCAAGACTTGCTACATGGATGGGGGAGTTATGAAATTCTTACTAATACTAAGGTCTTTATATAATAAGACACGAAAATCCAAGCTTGAAATACAAGTTTCAAGACGAGGAGAACTCAGAAGACAACTTTAGCTTTAGAAGCGCTTTGGAAGACTTTATCTAATTGTATTTGTACTTTTTAGGAACATTGTAAGTAATTCCGTATGTCCACATATTGGGGGAAGATTGTTAGCCCTAAAATATGTTGACTAATCCGGAATTACATTTATCATTTATAGTCATGTCGGGTTAGTTTAGCTAGTCAAGCCCGGGACTATAAATACCCCCTCCATACTTCCATGGAGGGGTGAAGTTCACATTTGTTAAAGTGTGAGTGTGTGTTTTCTTGGTTTTCTCTCCTAAGAATACAGATCTTCCCATCTTTCATCTTTTTTCTCTAATAAACATGGCTGATTATTTGTTTCATTTTATCCAACCTCCTGATCCAGTTTGTTGATGTTTATACATGTCATTTAATTATATCAATTGGATTCAGAGAAAGAAGCTCAGAAAGCCAACTAAAAGTTTGAAAGAGTTACAGGATTCATTTGCCAACACAGAAGTCACCCAAGAAACCAAAAAAGTGATGAAATGTGCAAAAGGATGTGTGGAAACACAAAAAAGTGTCGGTCACTCCAAAGTTGTAATAGGTCTTGGTTCGTAGATTGGTGTCATGTTAAGAATAGAATCTAATCGGCCCAAGGCCCATGGGAAGCCCAACCATAGCCCTGGGCCGGCCCATCATGTAACTCTATAGACCTCTCCTGCCTTGGTGAGGTGTAACACCCCATAAAATCACAACAACAAGCGGAATACCCACAAGGGTACTACTTCATTACTACACAACGTAAATACAAGAGAACTCCTCTAAAAAGTTGTCGTTTGTAAAACAATCTCAGTTGATTTTCTGAAATCAAAATAATAGTTGTCCATAATTGCTATCAACCATGGAAAAAATTGAATGTTAAAGACTCCTATGCACATCAAATAATCCAAGCATCTAATTCACTGGAGAAAAACTGCTTAAAGTGTCATCATTAAAGTTGTGAGTTATAGATTAGAATTATACTATGAATTTGTAAGTTTAACTGAAATTGTATTTGTCCCACTGGTATCATCTCAGTACCATGTAAAAATCCAAAGATTTATAAAGAATGCACGACACATTTTATGTCCAAAGTCCCAATCTTATCCCAAAGATTTATAAAGAATGCATGACCAATTTAATGTCACCAAAATGTTTCAAGTATGCTTTGTTGGGGGCCCTTTAGTCCCAAAACGTGATCCGATATGTTATAACGTTCGTTCCCAGTGATAGCTAGTCACCCGAACGGGGGTTGTCAATCCCGAATAGATCTATTTTATATCATTCGCGTGGACATCACGCTATAATGTTCGTTACCGGCGATAGCTAATCACCCGAACAGGGATCCACACCCGAATAGATCTATTTCATAACATTCGCGCTCACCCTCCAAGTGATTTACAGTTCATGAAGCTGTGACGTAGACTTGTATGTACCCATCACAGGTGTCCCCTCCAAGAACACCCCGGGCAGTGAATTTATAGAATTATACTCCGGTTACCCGGTGTCCCCTCCAAGAACATCGGGCAGTAAAGCTAAAAATATGTACTCGTATCGGTGTCACCCTCCAAGAACACCGGGCAGTAATTTTGTTGTTATGAGTTCAATCGCCTAAGTAAATCGTAATCATTTCAAATGTAAAGTATGTATTTGTGACCAAATTGAGTCAAATATTGTATCCATAGGAGCTACGAAAGAAGTATGTAACTAATTTGTACTCAACATGTTAATGCATTTGCAAAAGCATGTTCTCACCCCAAAATTATGTAAAAACGAGTTAATAACAGGGCAGCTATACACTCACATTGATTAAAGACCACGATCAATTAATCCAATTTAATCACAACCGGATCTGCAACGATCTCGACCACGACCTATAATTATGTCGCTCTATTATAATACACGTATTAAATACGGTCAACGATGCGTACATCGTAACGACGAAAATCATACATATTTTAATATGTATATACATATATACATGTGATGAGAAATTCACTTGCGCGTCTTTAAACCTTACCCTTAGTATATTATATGAATATTTACTATTTTCCGTCCAATCATAGCTTATGTCGAATATTACGAAATTACTAATTTTTAGACTCTTCGTTTTTAGGAACGAACAATAGTCTTAAATATAATTATTTGAATTAATAGATCAACAGACCTTTAGTTTTGACCGCTTTGTCTTAATTTTTAAAACTGACCAAATCCTCGCGGCAAAGTTATATCGTCATTAACGTACAACTTTCGTGTTCGCCAGGAAGGCTGAAAGGACTCGAAAGTGTCAAATCGTGTAATTAATAGATCTTGTCAGATTTAATATATTAAAAATAACTTATTTGATAGTGAATGTGTATATTTCCGATTTGACTCCGTTTCTTAGGTTATTGGGAGTTTAAAAGTTCCCGTTTTATATCAAAAACGGTCCGTCAAAAATATAAATTAGTTATATTTTGTAAACCAAAGTTCTGATTTTACAAAGTCTCGAACCCGAATTCATGTTCCTTTACTGCTACTATTATCCGTTATTAAAACGCGCCAAAGGTCAGTGTTTTAGCTCAAAACTCGTTAAACTATATCGAGTATGCTTATACCATTATTCTCAATCCCGTTTTAAATATTAATATCACATTTTACATAGACGTCGCAAGTTTCCTTCAGATTTTCTCACAATTAACCAATTGATAGTATATTGAAACATATTATTATAGTATGGTGCAAAATAAAACGCACCCTTTTGTGTCTGATTATCAAACCAAACAAACCCCCCGGCTGTCCCGGCTGTTTGACAGCCAAACGTACCCTTTGGTTGATTTACACAGCCAAACGCACCCTCGTCGGGTGGCTGCCACCCAAAACAAACGCACCCTTGCGGCGAACAACCAAACCAACGCACCCTAGTTTAATCTATACTAAACTAAACGCATCCTTTTCGCTGTACCTACACCAACCAAACGCATCCCCCCCCCTCCTAGGCTGACCCGAACAGCCAAACGCACCCCATGGTGCTTACTGTTAGGATTAATGTTTTCTTAACTTAGTACCGACAGTACAAATAGTTAGTACTGTCAGTTATACTTAGTACCGACAGTACAAAGTAGTAAGTACTGTTAGTTAGTTAGTACCGTTAGAAGAAAGTTAGTTAGTACCGTTGAGAAGATATTTAAAAGATATTTATGAGATATTTTAGAAAAAAATATATGTAGCCTTTTTGGGTTATCTTAGTATCTAAAAGGATCACCTTGGCATAGTTAGCACATATAGAATGAACACAAAGATTTACGACGAATTTACACAAGCTTAGCAATCATTATCATAGTTAGAAAATCTATAATCCTCAAAAACACATTAATAAAGTTGTTACTTTAGTTGTATTGTTCTTCTTGGCTCATGTGTTATAGATTCCGCATTAACACATTACGTATTATTAGTCCATTGTTTTCTACATAGTCATTTGTATTTATACAATCTTGGCTATCTCCTTTATAGGCGGAAAGATCCATTAGTTATTCAGGGACCAGCAAGTGGATATCAGAGCTTTGAGAAACTTGGAACAGACAAAGAACAGTTAAAAAAACAGTTATTCATCTCAAACCAACAAAACTATACATGTCTGAACACAAATGAGAATCCACCACCCACCACCTACACCAGCAACACAACAAACACCAACACAACAAACTCCTCTAACAGTCTCAACCAATCAAGCGCCTATCTCAAAAAGTGAGAATATGATATATGGGCTATGAGGATGGAACACTATTTGGCTCATACAGACTATCCAATTTGAGAGGTTATCCAAAATGGGAATGGTCATGTGTCAGTCACAACTGATACATCAGGACAACTTAAAATTTTGCCTCCTAAAACAGCAGAAGAAATAGTGGCCAGAGAAAGAGAAAGAAAAGTAGGGGGGGGGGGGGGAGGACCACCTTGCTAATGGCCATACAGAAGTTCATCTAGCTAAAATCTATAAGATGACTGATGCAAAGAAATGTGGATGCAATCAAATTCTTGATTTGGGGAAATGATGAAACCAAAAAGATGCAGGGAAATAATCTTGATAGCAAAGTTTGAAGGATTCTCAATGTATCAACTCAGATGGCATTTCACAAAGGCTAATGAGAGATTTCAAAGTTCTCTCAGTCAGTTAGAGATTCTTGAGCATGTGTATCTAATGAAGATGCAAATCCTAATATTTTTAAGACTCTACCTTCTGCTGGTTACAGTCCTTAATTATGAAGGACAAAACCGGAATGGACAGTCTGTTTTGTTGATTGTATACACAATATAAAGAGTTTTGAAAATGCTGTAAAAGGCTCTACTGCATCATCCTTCCAACTTGCAAATGTAGCATTTTGTTTTCGGAAAACACCAGCGTACTAATGAGTTAGTACCGCTTTTGGTGTTTCCAATACTTCTGGTCTTAATTCAAAGCATGAACCAAAATTAATCATATTCCTTGCTTCGCAATCAATCAAGTTGTCCTTAATAGGATCATGAGGACTTAGACCAGGGTGATGAATATGACCTTGAAGAATATGGACTTAAAATGGCAAGTGGCAATGATCTCCATGAGATAAGAAGTTCTACAAAAAGAAGGTTAGAAAAGCTACAGTTGCGATGCAAAAGATCTGTTGGTTTTGATAAAAACAAAGTGGAATGCTACAAACTGCCCAAAACAGGGCATTTTGCAGAGAGTGTAGAACAAAGGAAGATCAATAGGAGGTAGGGATGGTTGGAATTCTGGGAAATTAAAGATGGGAACTGAACTGGAAAGAAAGAAGAGTCTAAAGCGTTGGTGGCAGTTGATGGAGAATGGTTGACTGGACAAACTCATTCTGAAGATGATGAAAAATTTTGATTTCATGGTAGCAACATGCTCAGGATCAGACACACAGGTATGTTCAAAATGAGATGTAAGGAGTTTATGCAACCTTAAAGACTATATGATGCTCAAAGAGAGCAACTTAGTGATGCTAGGTAGAACTAAAGGTTTTACTCGAGTTCTTAAGAAAAGTGAAGCCAGCGAGTTGCCCAGCAACAAGGTCAACTTTGTTTGTACAAAAAATCTCAATTCTATGAAAAATAGTTTTTAGATGGAATAAAAAGATGTTCTAAATTCATAAGAAAGTGTTTGGCTAAAAGCTCAAAAAGAAAAAGATGATTTGGAAGTAATAGTAGACAAATGGAATCATTCAGTCAACAAATCTTGGTAAAATTGTAAATTATCAATGAGTACCAGTGATAAATTTAGGCTTAGGGTATGGTGATTCATAATAGTAGGATTTTGATTTATGAAAAATGAAGTTTATGAATAGTGTCTTTAAGTGCATCAACAGTATGATTTTGAAAATCATACCTTAGCATATAACATGTTGAAATGCAAAAGCAGTTCCCCCACCCATGACGGGAATTATTTGCCTCTGGACTGATATTGAAATAGATGATCACAATATACATATGGTCCAAGAAAAGTTCAACCAAGGAATCTGATCTCAAAACAGCGAACTTGATACTGTGGACTCTAGCACTAGTACAGATCTTCTGAATTAGTGTTCTGAACCAGGTTGTCTATGATATAATAGAAGTTCAAACCTAAGGTTTGGTCTGAATGCTATATTCAATTGAGGAGTTATGAATCAGATGGTGATTAATGAGTAAGTGTCTGTATACAACCAATAAGGACTTACCTAGTTTTGCTAACAAGCAAGTAAAAACTCATAGGGAAAATGTTAGAATCAGTCTACACACATAGTCAAAAAACCTAAGGTTATCAACAATGTGTGGGGATCGGTTTACTGAAAGAGCATGTTTTTCTGTGGCAGTTTTAGTATTAATAAGAAGATTGTGATTATCATGTAAAATTGGCTAAACAGTTGAAACTTTACACATACAAAATAGACTAAGCGGTAATGTTACAGGGGAGAGGAAACCACATGAACAATGTTCAAGGAGTAAAAAAACAAAATCAATTTGTTCCTTTGCAGTACAAACAAGAACTGGAAATAATCCAGTTAATACTGCTAAAGCTAGCAGTACTAACAATTTTAGTACTGCTAGACAAAAAGTTAACAAACAGACAGTACTAACTAGCACTGCCCTGAAAGTTAATACTGTTAAGCCCATTGTGAATGATGTTAGACCAGCAAATGTTTTTAACAAAACTCATTCATCATCATCAAGGCCTTTCAAAAGAACAACAGTTTAAGAACAAATTTTCAATAACAATAAGGTTTATACTGCAAAAGGTAAAAGACGTTAGTACTGCTTGGGCGAAGGGAAAAATGGGACACTGCTGTTAAGTCTCAGCAGTTGTAAATGGGAGAAACACCAGGATACCACAATAATATTTCTCTCCAAATACAATTGGTGGATCTAGCCTTTGAAATTATTAACTTTAAAGATCCATAGGCAGACTCAAGCCCCAAACAGACTTGGGTCCTAAGAGAGTCTAATTCTTTCTTTTAAATGTGAGGATTAAATCCCACAAAGACCTCTAAAGAAATTAAGGAAATATATAGTGGATGTTCATGGCACATGGCGACAGGGAACAAGGCTTACCTTCTGACTTTCAAGACTTTAATGGTGGGCTTGTTGCCTTTGGAGGTAGTAAAGGCTATATTACTGGTAATATAGGGAAATAAAAAACTGGTAAGTTAGTTTTTGAGGATGTTAAGTTGTGAAAGGAACTTCTGCCTTTCAATCTCTTTTCTGTGTTCACAAATGTGTAGACAAAAAGAACAAGGTTCTGTTTACTGGACAATGATTGTTTTGTTTTGTCTTTGATTTAAGTTACCTGATGAAATCAAATATTACTTAGAGAGTCCCAGACAATAACAATATGTACAGTTTCATTTAGAAGAACTATGTTCCTTTTGGAGGTTTGGTTGTTTAATTGCAAAAGCTACAATCTGTGAATCTAACTTATGGATAGGAGGCTTGGGTCATGCTAAATTTTTAAAAAACTAAAACAAACTTGTGAATGGGAAACTTGTCAGAGGTTTCTACAAAGCTTTTTCAAATGACCACACTTGTGTTTCTTGTAAGAAGAAAAGCAACACAATGCTTCTTGTAAGGCATGTTAGTTATCTCTATTAGCCTCCCTACAAACTACTTCAATTTGGACTGAACAACACTTTCGTTTGGACCGACATTTGTAAGGAGCAATAAACCATAAGGACCTTTGTTTGGTTATCACTGATGATTTTAGCAGATTTTGTTGGACTATTTTTTTAAGATCTAAGGATTGATACAAGTGTGCAATCCTTAAGGACTTTATAAGACAAATAGAGAACCAATTGAATCAAAAAGTTAAAACTATTAGATGTGATAATGGTACAGAATTTAAGAAAAAGGGTGTTTATTGAATTATGTGGGTTAAAAGGGATAGAGGGAATGAGCAATGCAGAACTCCACAAACAAAATGGAGTTGCTGAGACGAAAGAACAGGACCCTTATTGAGGGCGCAAGGACCATTGTTGCTGATTCAGTTTTACTAACACTTTTTGGGTGAAGCAGTTAGTTAAAGCTTGTTATGTTCTAAACAGGGTTTTAGTGACAAGCCTATAATAAGAACACTTATGAACTTTTAACTGGTAAAGACACCAATTATGAGTTATATAGCTCCTTTTGGGTGCCAAGTGACCCATCTTGAAACACCATAAACACTGGCAGTTTGCTGGAAAATTTGATGAGGGAATTTTTGGTTGGGTATTCTTACAAAGCAAGGCTTTTTAGAGTCTACAATTTAGAATCCAAAAGGGTTAAAGAAAACTGCACATATACTTTTAGAGAACAAAACCAATGTTGCAGGGAAAGGACCAAAATGGCGTTTTTGACCTTGATTATTTGATCTGAATTCTTTGAACTATATTTCTGTAGATCAGAGAAATCAAGCTAACACTTCATGCAGGTCAACAAGAATCTAACCAAAATACAGGCAAAAAAGACAAAAAGTGATGCTGGGGATTTGAAAAAGACGATGACAGAATTGAATTGGTGGCTGGTTCTGAAGTGTGAATCCCCTCAGCAATCATTTAAGTCCTTTTTTTTTAGAGGATAGTCTAATATCAAGCTAACCTTCATGCAGGTCAACAAGAATCTAACCAAAATACAAGCACAAAAGACAAAATTGATGCTGGGTATTCTGAAAAAGAAGTTGCATCTGATAAAGACTGCTTTGAACTGCCAATATGGCATTCCTATTCTTCCACAAACTCATCTGCTTCAAAATCAGATAATAAGAAAGGAGGTCCAAGAGAGGAAGAACAAGTCTTTCTGGATGATCTTGCAAGACTTCAAAGGCAAGAAAAGGAAGCTAATGAGGAAGCTGAAGCTCTCAGGAAGAATCTTGAACAAGAAACTAAGAACTTGGTTACTCAGGCAAAAGCTGCTAAGTCTAGCAGTACTAAAATTTTTAGTACTGTTAGCACAACAGCTAAAGCTAGCGGTACTAACCTTGTTAATACTGTTAGCTTACCAGTTAGTACTGCCAGTCCTAATAAGGGACTATCTCTTTCTGACACAACCAATTCCCAAGAAGATGACACTGAAATACCTCCAATTGAGGATATTCATGAAGATACTACTGATGGTATCTTTACACATTCATCTTATGATGATGAGGGTGCAGAGGCTGAATTCACAAATTTGGAAACAGTTGTGAATGTTAGTCCTATTCCCTCATCAAGAATTAATCCCTCTCATCCTTCAGTACTTATTCTAGGAGATCCAGCATCAGCAGTACAAACAAGAAGCAAAGTAAATAAAAGTTCTGAAGCTCATGCTTTTGTTAGTTATGTTCAAAAGCAAAGGAGAAACAATCATAAGGACTTTCATCATTGTTTATTTGCTTGTTTTCTATCTCAACATGAACCCAAGAAGATTTCAGAAGCTCTTGAAGATGAAAGCTGGGTTGATGCTATGCAAGAAGAATTGTTGCAGTTTGAGATTCAAAAAGTTTGGATCCTAGTAGATTTGCCTTATGGGAAAAAGGCTATCGGTACAAAGTGGGTGTACCGAAATAAGAAGGATGAAAGAGGAGTGGTTGTCAGGAACAAAGCTAGATTGGTTGCTCAGGGACACAGGCAAGAGGAAGGAATAGACTATGATGAAGTTTTTGCTCCTGTGGCTAGGCTTGAAGCCATAAGGATCTTTTTAGCATTTGCCTCGTATATGGGCTTTATAGTCTATCAGATGGATGTGAAAAGTGCCTTTCTCTATGGCAAGATTGATGAAGAGGTATATGTGTCTCAACCACCAGGTTTCCTAGATCCTAAGTATCCTGAGAAAGTCTACAAAGTGGTTAAAGCTCTGTATGGGTTACATCAAGCTCCCAGAGCATGGTATGCTACTTTATCCACTTTCTTGTTGAAGAATGGATACAGAAGAGGGACAATTGACAAAACTCTCTTCCTAAAGAAGGACAAACATGATATCATTTTAGTTCAAGTCTATGTGGATGATATCATCTTTGGGTCTACAAAGAAGTCTTGGTGTGATGAGTTTGAGGCATTGATGAAGAGTAGATTTCAGATGAGTTCAATGGGAGAGCTCACTTTCTTTCTTGGCCTACAAGTCAAACAGAAACCAAATGGTATATTTATTAGCCAGGATAAGTATGTTGCTGAAATCCTGAAGAAGTTTGACTTTGCAAGTGTTAAGACTGCCAGTACACCAATTGAGACTCAGAAGCCTTTAGTCAAAGATGAGGAAGCCAGTGATGTTGATGTCCATCTCTATAGGTCAATGATTGGCTCCTTAATGTATGTGACTGCTTCTAGGCCTGACATTATGTTTGCAGTCTGTGCTTGTTCTAGGTTTCAAGTCACTCCAAAGACCTCTTATTTAAGTTGTGTCAAAAGAATTTTTAGGGACCTAAAGGGCAAACCCAAACTGGGCCTTTGGTATCCTAGAGAGTCTTCATTTGACTTGGAATCCTACTCAGAATAGTGATTATGCTGGAGCAAATCTTGACAGGAAATCCACAACAGGAGGTGGTAAATTTCTTGGCAGAAGACTCATTACTTGGAAAGCAAAAAAGCAAACCATTGTGGCCACTTCTACAACAGAAGCCGAATATGTTGCTGCTGCAAGCTGCTGTGGGCAAGTTTTATGGATTCAAAATCAAATGTTAGACTATGGGTTCAACTTCATGAACACAAAGATCTACATTGATAATGAAAGCACCATTTGCATTGTAAAGAATCCAGTATATCATTCGAAGACAAAGCATATTGCTATTAGGCACCACTTCATACGAGATGCTTATGAGAAGAAACTCATACAGGTGCTTAAGATCCACACTAATGACAATGTAGCTGATCTACTAACCAAGGCATTTGATGTTAGCCGATTTCAGTTCTTGGTTGTTTCAATTGGGATGATAAATCCATAAGCTACATTGGTTAAAGGGAGGCAATATGAATGGGTCATCTGTGGATGAAAGAGGTAAAACACACCATGGCAAATCAAACTTGTTCCAAGAAACCCCTAAACCCTTATGCTCCACCTTTCTACCAACTGATGTTAAGCATTGTCTGAATGTCGGGTATACGTTTGTGAACTTTACGACTTCTGAAGCAGTTTGGAAATCTCATGTTTGCATTACCAGAAAGAGTTGGCCGTTGTTCAAGAGTAAGAAGATTGCTCAAGTTGTTCGTGCTTGGATTCAGAGTAAGAATTCTCTTGTGAAGCATTTTGAAGACATGAGATTATGTAGACCATCCAAAGAGTATTTGCAGGTGTGGTTCGACCCACCAAGAGACGAGTCTATGTCATGTTTGACAACAAAGGGGATGCGTAACAATGGAGCGATGTGTGCCAGGTAAATTGGTGAGTATGGTTATTGACGAGGGAAGTATGCATCTCAAGCAAACAATTTCAGATTAGAGATTTAGTATGCTTTTAAACTATCCCTAGAAGTAAGTACTACTATTAGTAGAAATATTAGCAACTAGCAACTAGTTTAGTGTTGTATAGTTGTAAAATTTATTGTGTGTATGGATACATATTAGCTAGAATGAATGCTTGTCAACACTTTAAGAAGATTTAGAGAGTCACTGAAAGAGTTACTGAGTAATAAAGCATTCCCTGAAGCAACTTAACATTGTTGCATTCTTAGTTGGAAAAAGTTAGTACCGACCATGCAAATGTTAGAACCGCTGTGCAAAGTTTGTACCCTAAAGAGACAATGGAGAAAAAATACCCACCAAGGGTACGAAGTGTAAATTTATGGAACATTTTCTTTAAAAATTAGTCTCCAAAACCTAAAAAATCCCATGCAACAACGCACACTTACTCAAGCAATCTCTCTAACTGACATTCTTCTTTTACAAACCCTAACACACTAAACCGACTGAACACCATCACATACAAAAGCAACAATGGCTTGCTCTATGAGTCCTGACCTAAGCACAACAAAATCCAAACTGAAAAGACAGAAGGAATTCGAGTTCATGAAGTCATTGATTTTCTTTCGTGAGAAATATATTTATCTATGCGCTCACTGTAAGTCCTGTTGTTTCGACACATACGTTGAACAAATTTTGGACGTCTGCTAAGATCCAAACAATCAACAATGTATAGGCACAAAACTGCCAAAGTAGCTGTGGCAAGTTTGTCTATCTCTGAGGCATCAATCCGAACTGATCTTCATTTTGATGATGCTGGCAGATGGGATAGAATCATTTCCCCAATCAAGCTATCTTGATGCTATTCAGCTTATGGGATATGAAGGCGATTAACTGTGTTAACCTATAAATCATTGTTTTTAAGTTCCAAAAGTACCCTCTTGGATCAATTCCTATCCTTAAAAATATTGATTCCACTCTCGCTGTAATTTGTGTAACAACAAATCAAAAGTATAATTTTTCCAAATTAAATTTTTAATGGTATGCATAGACATCTAGAGGCTAAGAAGAAGTTGTAATGATCCTCTTTTATTTCTATATTTTTAGTTAAAAATAGCTTAATATATTTGTACTTTAATCACTTTCCTGTAAAATAGTTTTAACTAGTAAAGTTTTTCTTTATGATTAAGAAGGCAAACATTTCTCAGGCAAAGTTTACACCTTTTGTTGATACTAAGTTGGTCCAACCAACTCAGGAGAGGGTCTTCCTAGAATGACTATTTGATGAAACAACCATCTACCCGTCTCCCCTGCTCCCACTCTAGTGAAGTTCCAAATGAGTCACTGCCTGACTCAATCTTCTGCTAACCTAGTGGTTACCTATTAGATCAGCCTATCCCACCCCAAGAGACCCTTACACACCACTGCTACTATTCTGATTCATCCTAGAAAACCTACTGGTGAGAATCTTAAGAGATCATTCATCCAATGATACATTCCTTTCAGGAATGCGGATGAAAAGACTCTCCAATAATGTTCTATAACTTGTAATTTCTTTATGTAAACAGGTGTTCAGATCAAGCTAAAGGAAATTAACTCTTGAAGGCGTCAGAACACCATGCTCAAGAAGCAAGCTAAACTGTCATCAAATCATCACAAAGCATATCTGAAGACTGTCTCAATGCAGCAAAGATTCCCCAGGAAGAGCTCTTCAAAGAAACTAAGTTCACAAAGAGTCTGTATCAACAAGGGATGAAGAATTGCCAAAAGGAGAATCATCATATCAAAGTAGTGATCCTCTGTTTTGATGTAATGCCTGAAGATAAAATTGATCACAGAAACAGAAAATGCTCAAAGTTGAAGGAGGACAAGAGAAATGGTGTATGAAACAAGGAGATTGATTGAATTAGACTTTTAGTACTGAAGCTGCAAGTTAGTACTATACAAGGAGAAGGAGTTAGTACCGACTTTGAGAAAGTTAGTACTGACAAACCAATAGTTAGTACTGACGGATCCAAAGTTAGTACTGATAAACAAATTGAAGGTACTGATGAAAAAGTTGAAAGTACTGAAGAGATCTTTGAATGTACTAAAGAGCAAAGAGAAGGTACTGAAGAGAAAGTTGAAAGTACTGCTGGGCAAATAAAAGGTACTGAAGATCAAACTAAGGACGAAATTGCTACTTAAGCCTCTCAAACATCCACTCAAACACCCACTTCTATGATATTTGGTGATGATGAAACAATAGCTACACTTCTCCTCAACATGAGTCAAGCCAAATCTGCTTCTAAAGAAAAGAGAAAAGGTGTAGAGTTGAAGGATTTTGAAAAATTGAAAGACCTATGCCTACTTCTAACAAGATCACTTCTCACATTAACCTCTTCCCCCCCCCCCCCCCCCCCCACCCCACAAAGATTGATCCAAAAGCAAAGGAAGAAGAAGATTGAAGAGGAGGATGAAACTGAAAGTGAAGATGATGATATTCCTCAAGCTATGAAGAAATTCAAACAACTTGAGAGTGATGAAGAAATGGCTAGGAAAATTCAAGAAGAATGTGAAGCAGAAGAAGAAAGAAACAAGATTAATGAAGAAAAAGCAACAAATGAAGCTCTCATTAAAAACTTTGGTGATATAAAGGCAAGAATTGAGGAAGACAGAATCCTTGCTGAGAAGATTCAAGAGCAAGAAAGAGAGCAGTTCACAATAGAAGAAAGAGCTAAGTTCCTTCATGATACAATTGCTGCTCAAAGAAAGTTCCTTGCTCGACAAAGATCAGAGGCCATCAGAAACAGACCTCCAACCAAGAATCAATTAAGAAATTAGATGATGACCTACTTAAAGCATGTGGGGAACTTCAAACATTCTGAGTTGAAGAGTAAGAAGTTTGAAGACATACAAGGCAAAGTATGACAAGATTTAAAGGTCAGATGAAGATTTCATTGCTATTGGTCTGTGAAGATGAATTAGGCTGAAATTCAAAAAAGAATGAATAAAAAAGATTCCTCCAAAGAGAAGAGATCAAGCCAGGAATCTAAAGAAACAGTCAAGGAAAGAGGATAAATAAGAAAGGAATACAAGAAAGAGAAAAGACACGTACAAGAAAAAGATAAATTCCAAGAAAAAGAAGATTCAAACAAGATACTTCTCAAGATGACCCATCTGACATTGAGAAAGAGAATGATGAGCTGAGATTATGCTTGACAATAGCTCCAGATGAGGACAAGGAAGTAGATTATGAAATACTTGACAAGAAGTATCCAATCATTGACTGGAAGACTGAGAATCTTGGCACTAAACCACAGTTTGATGAATCTAAAAGATCAGAAGAGATTAATATGAATGTGGTAACAAGAAGTAATGGTCAAAAGAGAAGCTTCAGCACATTGATAAGAGTGCTTTCAGTGTTTGACAGAGAAGACTTAGATGCTGTATATAAACTTGTGATGGACATATATCAAGATAAGATTCCTGAAGGTTTTGATAAAGTTCTTTGGGGAGATTTGATAGTTATGTTCAATCCAGATGAACAAGATGAGTTTTGGAACTCACAGCATGAATGGAAAGTAGTCAGTTGGAAGCTGCATAGTTCTTCAGGGGTACACACTTTAATGACTGATGAAGGATTAGTCGTTCACATGCTAATAGAGAAGAAGTATCCTTTGAAAAAGGAAATACTAATGCAAATGCTAAAGCTAAAATTAGAGTCTGAAGAAGAAAGTACTATGGCATTGGAATTGATACGATTTATCAAGAAGGTACTTGCTGATTTAGAATCTAAAGAATAAGACTGATGGAAGTGAGAAGGGATTGAGTGTTGGCTAACCACCACATAACAAATGGTTATCAATTCACCATGCTTAACAGGCATAAGATCTGGCTAGTTCCAAAGTCAAACACTTGAGGTAAAGTGACTTCTCAAATCCGTTTATGGTTTACAATTTACCAAAAATTGTAGGGTTCTCAACTCACCTTGCTTCTTGGTGAAGAGTTGGCTAGTCCAAGATCAAACAGTTCTTGGTAAAGACTACTCAAATTTGTTGATAGCTGATAGTTTGCTAAAAACTATATGGTTTATCAATGCACCATGTTATGACAATGAAGCATTGGCTAGTCCAAACACAAACGGTATTTGGAAAGACAAAATCAAATCCGTTTGATGAGTTGAAAAGTTTACTACACAAAAACTGTATGGTAATTAACTCACCATATCTTATATGAAGAGTTTATCTATCCGAGATTAAACGGCTACTGGTAAAGGAACATCAAATCCGTTAATGGCTGGTAGTTTGCCAAAAACTACAAAGCCAACTTAGTTGGATTGTAGGTAACAAGATGTTGCTGAGTAGCTGAAAAGATGTTGCTGAATTGCTGAAAAGACAAGGTTGCTGCTAAAGAAGGATAGAGAGTACAAGATTAAGAAATGATAAAGAATGTTTGGATACATCCTCTGTGCGTTAAAAGAAGCTTAAAGGATTGAAGAAACATGAAGTTAAAATAGTTTTAATCCTCATTTATTAAGGAGGATTGTTTAGGATTATTGTTTCTAACTTAGTACTCGATAGTAACAAATAGTTAGTACTGACAGTTATACTTAGTCAACCGGACAGTACAAAAGTATTAAAGTACTTTAGTATATAGTTATACCGTTATTAGAAAGTTTAGAGTTAGTACCATTGAGAAGATATTTAAAAGATATAATAGAGATATTTTAGAAAAAGATATGAAAGTGCCATTTAGGGTTATCCTTAGTATATAAAAAGGATCACCTTTGGCATAGTTAGATATAAGTTGATAACAGACGATTACAGAAGAATACACAAGCTTAGCAAATCATATACAATATCATAGTTAGCAATCTGTAATCCTCAAGAACACTTTAATAAAGTTGTTATTCAGTTTGTTCATTGTTCTTCTTAGTAACTGTGTTAAGATTCCGCATTAACACATATATTCATATCATAGATTTCTACATAGTCATTTGAATTTATAAACATCCTGGAGCTATCATCCTTTATAGTGCTGCCAAAGATCCATTAGTTTATCAGGACCAAACAAGTGGTATCAGAGCTTTGAGAAACTCTGAATAAGAAGAACAGATAAAACCAGTTATTCATCTCCAACCAACAAAACTAAACATGTCTGGAACTCAAGATGAAAATCCACCACCACCACCTCCACCAGCAACACAACAAACACCAACACAACAAACTCCTCAACAGTCTCAACCATCAAGCTCCTATTCTTAAAAAGAGGAGAAAAAAAGATATATGGCTATGAAGATGGAACATAGAAATTTGCTCATACAGATTTTTTTTTTTTTCTATCCAATTTGAGGTTAATCCAAAATGGAATGGTCCTGTGTCAGTCACAACTGATACATCAGGACAAATTAAGATTTTGCCTCCTAAAACAGCAGAAGAAATAGTGGCCAGAGAAAGAGAAAGAAAAGCTAGGACCACCTTACTAATGGCCATACCAGAAGATCATCTAGCTAAATTTCCATAAGATGACTGATGCTAATGAATATGTGGATTGCATCAAATCCAATTTAGTGGAAAAGATGAATCCAAAAAGATGCGAGAAGTATATCTTTGAAGCAACAGTTTAAGGATTCACTGTACCAACTCAGATGGATTCCACGGCTTGATAGATTCCAAAGTCTTCTCAGTCAGATAGAGATTCAAGAGCAGGTGGGGGGGGGGGGGGGGGGGGGGGGGGGGGGGGGGGGGGGGGGGGGGGGGGGGGGGGGGGGGGGGGGGGGGGGGAACTGGGGGGGGGGGGGGGGGGGGGGGGGGGGGGGGGGGGGGGGGGGGGGGGGGGGGGGGGTATCTACTAAAGATTCAAATCAGAAATTTTCTAAGATCTCTCCTTCTGCTTGTTACAAGATTTCCTTATTAGAAGAACCCAACCAGGAATGGACGTCTCCGTTTTTGATGAACATTGTACAACCATCTAAAGTCTTTGAAAAAGATGTAAAAGTGCACTACAGCATCCATTTCCAACTTGCAAAATGTAGCATTTGTTTCTTAACACAACCAGCAGTACTAATGATCTTAGTACCGCTTAAGTTGGTTTGCAATACTTCTGTTCATAATTTGCAAAAGCATGAACAAACATCATCATATTCTTTCATGCAAGTCAATCAAAGTTTCTACTCAACTAATCATGAGGACTTAGACCATTTGTGAAATGACCTTAAAGAAATGGACATTAAAATGCAAGTGGCCATATGATCTCCATGAAATAAAGAAGTTCTACAGAAGACTCCCATGGTAGAAAGCTACAGTTGATGCAAAAGAACCTGTCGTTTTTGATAAAACCAAAGTAGAATGCTACAACTGCCACAAAACAGGGCATTTTGCAAGAGAGTGTAGAACAAAGGAAGATAACAGGAGGAGGGATGGATGGAATCCTGGAAATAAAGATGGGAGCAGAACTAGAAAGAAATAAGAGTCTAAAGCATTGGTGAACAGTTATGGAGAATGTGTATGACAGGCACAATCCATTCAGAAGATGATGAAAATTATGCATTCAAGGCTAGCAACACTCAAGATCAGACCACACTCAATGTGTACCTGTCCTGCTCAATTGATGTAAGAGACTATGCTAACCTTAAAAGACTATATGATGCTCAGAGAGAGCAACTTAGTGATGCTAGCGTAGAAATAAAGGCTTACACTCAAGGTCTTAAGAAAGTTGAAGCACAGTTAGTTGCCCATCAACAAGGTCAACTTTGGTATGAACAAAAAATCAAATTTATGAAAATTGATTAGTATGATAATCACAGATGTTCTAATACACCAAAAGAAATTGTTGGCTAAAGCTCATATGAATAAAATGATGTGGAAGGAATAGTAGACAACTGGAATCATTCTTCAAAAAATCTGGTAAAAATTGTAAATTCTCAAATGAGTGCCAGTGATAAAATTATGGGCTCGGTATGGTGATTAACAGATATATTAGGATTTGATTATGAAATGAAGTTCGCTAAAGTGTCTTTAAGTGCAATAAAATGATTTTTTGAAAATCCACCCTTTGATAAAAAGCTTGTTAAAACATGTGAAAAGCAAGCAAACCCCCACCATGACAGAGAATTATATGGCCCTCCTGGACCTGATATTGAAATAGATGACTCACAATATACTATGTCCAGAGAAGACTCAACAAGAGAATCAGACTCCCGAAACCAACAGAACTTGATACCTTACACTCTAACATAATACAAAACCTTCTGAATTAGTGTCCTGAACCAGTTGTCAATGAAATCAAATATAGAAGTTCAACCTAAGTCTTGTCTGATGCTTCCTATCAATGAGGAGTATAATCATATAGTGAGATGAGTCATGTGTCCTGTACAAACTAAAGACTTTGATACACCTAAGTTTTGCTAACACGCAAGTAAAAACACCTAGGAAAATGTTAAGAATTAGTCTACCATAGTCTAAAACCTAAGGTTAACAACAAATAGTTAGGGCATGGGTTAAACTAAACGAGCATAGTTTTGTCTGTGTTTAGTTTTAGTCAGTAATAAAGATTTGATAATCCATTAAAAATTGGCTAAACAAGTTGAACAAACAAACAAAATATTCTAATGGGTAATGGTACAGGGGAGAGAAACCAACATGGAACTAATGTTCATTAGGTAAAATAAACAAAATCAATTTATACGGCTTTAAGCAGTATACAAACAATAACTGGAAATACAATCCATTAATACTACTAAAGCTATCAGTACTAAAAAATTTAGTACTGCTAAGACAAAATGTTAAAAACAGACATACTAACTAGCACTGTCTCTGAAAGTTAATCTGTAATGGCCGCATTAGGAATGGTGTAAAGACCAGCAAATGCTTTTCACAAAACTCATTCTCCATCATCAAGGCCTTTCAAAAGAACAACAGTACTAAGAACAAAATTTTCAAACCAAAATGTTTATACTGCTAAGGTAAAAGAAGTTAGTACTGTTGGGGGAAAATGGGACACTTGCTGTTAAGATCCTCAAGCAGTTGTAACTGGGAACACAAGATAACAAACAATAAAAGTTCTTCGTCCAATACATGGTGGATCTACCTTATTAAATTATTCAAAACTTGTCAAAATCCACTAGGCAGACTCAAGCCCAAACAGGCTTGGGTCCCTAAGAAAGACTAATCTCTTTCTTTTAAATGTGCAGGATAATCCACATAGAACTCTAAAGAATAAAGGAATTATTGATAGTGGATGTTCCAGCAACATGACAAAGGGAGCAAAGGCTTTACCTTGCTGACTTTCAAAGACTTTAATGGTGCCTTTGTTGCCCCTTGGAGTTAGTAAAGTGCTATAACACTACAATGGTAAAGGGAAAATAAAAACTGTTAGTTAGATTTTTGAGGATGTAAGCTTTGTAGAACTTCATCATTTCAATCTCTATTTTTGTGTCACAAAAGTTGACAAAAAGAAACAAGGTTACTGTTTACAGACACTGAATGTCTTGTTTTGTTCTCCTGAATTTAGTTACCTGATGAAATCACATATTACTTGCCAAAGGCAACACTGAATGAATACTAACAAAATGCAGAGAGGTTGGTCATGTTAATTTCAAAAACCAAAACAGACAATAATGAAAGGGAAACATTGTCCATAGTTTACCTACACAAGCATTTTCCTAAATGTACCCACTTGTGTGTTCATGTCCAGAAATGAAAGCTACAACAGAAGCTTCTTGTAAAGGCCAAGTTAAGTTACTCTGATAGAAGCCCCCCACCCTACAACTTCTTCATATGGACTTTGTTTGGACCTACATTTGTCATGAAGCATAAACCATAACCATAAGACTTATTGTTTTTTATCAACTGATGAATTTAGCAGATTTATAATGGAATTTTTTTTATCGTTCTTAAGAACTAAGGATGAAAACAAGTGCAATCCTTAATGACATTATAAGACCAATAAGAGAACCAATTGAATCAAAAGGTATAAACCTATAGATTGATAATGGAACAAGAATATAAAAACAGGGAAGTAATGAATTCGTGTTAAAAGGGATCAAGAGGGAATACAGCAATGCCAGAACTCCACAACAAAATGGAGTTGCTGAGAGAAAGAACAGGACTCTTATTGAGGCAGCAAGGACCATGCTTGCAGATTCCATTTTTACTAACACTTATTGGGCGGAAGCGAGTTAGTACTCTGCTTGTTATTTTCTAACATGGTATGTAGTGGCCAAGCCTCATAATAAGACAAACCTATGAACTTTAACTGTAAGACACCTAATTTATAAAAGTTATAATAAGACCTTATTGGTTGCCATGTGACCATCTGAACAGCATAGACCACTTGGTCAAGTTTTGCTGGAAAATCTTAATGATAGGATTTTTGGTTGTATCCTACCAAATCAAGGCTTTTAGAGTATACAAATTTAGAACCAAAAAGAGTTGAAGAAAAACCAGCACATTAAACTTCTTAAGAACAAACCCAATGTTGCAGGGAAAGGACCATCTTGGCTGTTGACCTTTGATTATTTGACTGATTCTATAACTAATCATCTGAATAGATCAAGAGAATCAAGCTAAACCTTCATGCAGGGTAAACAAAATCTAACCAAAATAACAAGCTCAAAAGACAAAATAGATGATGGGGATTTCTAAAAAAAAAGATGAAACTGATTCAGACTTGCTTTTGAACTGCCAATAGGCATACTTCCTATTTCTTCCACAAACACATCTCTCTTCAAAATCAGATAATAAGAGAGGAGGTCCCCATGAGAGGAGTCCCAAGAGGAAGAACAAGTCTTTCTGGATATCTTGCAAGACTTTCAAAGGCAAAAAGGAAGCTAATGAGGAAGCTGAAGCGCCCTCTTAAAGAATCTTGAACAAGAAACTGAGAACTTGGTTTACTCAGGCAGGAGCTGCTAAGTCTCGCAGTACTAACATTTTTAGTACTATTAGCACAACAGCTAAAGCTAGCGGTACTAACCTTGTTAAAACTGTCGGGTAGCATACCAGTTATTACTGTCCAGTCCTAAAGAGGGACTATCACTTGTTAAAAACACAACGCAATTCCCAAGAAGATGACTACTGAAATACCATCCACTTGAGGATATTCATGAAGATACTACTGATGGTATCTTTACACATTCATCTTATATGATTGAGGTGTTGCAGATGCTTGACTCACAAATTTGGAAAACATTTGTGAATGTTAGTCTATACCCACATCTAGAATCAATCCCTCATCCCTTACACTTTATCAAGGAGATCCAACATCAGCAATTACAAACAAGAACAAAGTAACTAAAAGGTTCTGAAGCTCAGCGTTTTGTATAGTTAATTTCAAAACAAAAAGAGAAACAATCATAAGGAACCTTTCAACATTGTTTATTTACTTGTTTTCCTATCTCAACATGAACCCAAGAAGATTACAAAGCTCTTGAAGATGAAAAGCTCTTGTTGATTCTACGCAAGAAGAAATTTGTTTGCAGTTTTGAGATTCAAAAAATTTTTGGATCCTATAGATTTTGCCTTGTTATGGGAAAAAGGTATTCGTCAAGTGGTGTACCGAATAAGAAGGATGAAAGAGGAGTGGTTGATCACGAATAAAGCTAGATTAGTTGATCAGGGACACAGAGCAAGAGGAAGCAAAGACTAATGAGGTTTTGGCCTCCTGTGGCTATGCTTGAAGCCATAAGGATCTTTTTAGCATTTGGCCTCGTATATGGGCCTTATAGTCTATCAATGGATTATCGAAAAGTGCCTTTCCTCTATGCAAGATTGATGAAGAGTATATGTGTCTCAAACCACCAGGGTTTCCTAGAATCTAAGTACCTGAGAAATGACTACAAAGTGTTTAACGCACTGTATGGGGCTCACAACAAGCTCCCAAAGCATGGTAGGCTACTTTATCTACTTACTTGTTGAAGAAGGATATAGAAGAGGGACAATTTGACAAAACTCTCTCCTACATAAGGACAAACATGATATCATTTTAGTTCAAGTCTATTGGATGATATCATCTTTGGGTCTATCAAAGAAGTCTTGGTGTGACGAGTTTGAGGCCTTGATGAAGATAATTTCAGATGAGTTTAATAGATAACTCACTTCTTTCGTGGCCTACATCATCCCAAACAGAAATCCAATGTATATTTATTAGCCAGGATAAGTATGTTGCTAGAAATCCAGAAGAATTTGACTTTGCAAGTGTTAAGACTACCAGTAACACCAATTGAGAATCAGAAGCCCTTTAGTCAAAGATGAGGAAGCCGAGTGATGTTGAAGTCCATACTCCTATAGTCAATGTTGGATCCTTAATGAATGTGACTGCCTTCTAGGCTGACATTATGTTTGCAGTCTGTGCTTGTTCTAGTTTCAAGTCACTCTATAGACCACTCAATTAATCTGTCAAAAGAATTTTTAGTACCTAAGGGCAAAACCCAAACTGGCCTTTGGTATCCAGAGAGTCACATTACTAGGAATACCTACCTCAGATAGTGATTATGCTATAGCAACTCTGACTAGGAAATCACAACATGAGTAGTCCAATTTCCTGGCAGGAGACTCAATACTTGGCAATGCAAAAAAGGCAAACCCATTGTGGCCACTTCTACATAGAAGCCGAATTATTTAAGCATTTCACATTTTCATGTTATTAACAACTTTAATAAATGCCATTATTATATTTTTAGTAGTTTTAACGTCGTTCGCTGTTTAATTAATATCTTATAGTTAAATCGCTAAACTAAAAATAAAACGGATCAATGTAAACGACACCAAACGAATTAAAGTTTACATTCACAAGTGTTATATTAGTTTATTAGGAGTATAATTTATAACTTTCCTCTAATTTATTTTGTTGGTTACGTAAAAACGCTTACGTTCGCAATAAATTACATTCGGTTCCTACCCGAGAGCAACCTTACCCAACTACACTCAAACAAATACCACACATTTATACCAATTCCATAAATTTTATCAACTTATCAATTAAATAAACCTATGTCCGGTTGTGTATGTTTATACACTTAACATTCAAATTAAATCCAAGTGAAATACATCTTAACCCAACAAGTACCTTACACAAGCACAACTTACTAAACATTGGCTTGTCAAATGTCCTCCCCTCTCCTCTCATATGGCGCCTCTCTCCTCCTAGGGAGGAGGAGAGCACTTACACATTTGTACTTAACCCTACTTCTTAACTAGAGTTAGTTTAAGGTTAAACCATGGGTTAGTCACTACATAAGGCAAGTAACTAGTTTATTTTCATACACACATCTTATACAAGCAAAAATTAAACAAGAACTCCCTCTACTCTCACTCTAAACCCACGACACACTCTAAAAATTTAGGGTTCCATTTTAATTTTGCAACCAAGGTATTCCAAGCATTCAAGTGTTCAATCTAAGGTTATCTAAGACTACTCAAGGTGTTGGGAAGCTTGGATTCGGGTTTAACAAGGATTTATCAAGAAAACATATTTAGGGTTTTCTTGATTAGGGTTTTGATTTTGAAGGCTTGATTGGGGTTTACATCTTGTGTTCATCATCCTACTTGATTTCTATAAGGTCTATTTAAAGTTTTCAATACTCGTTTATTTATTTTCTATTGTATACATATTTGTTGCATTAGTTAATCACCACCTAGTTTTATTTTAAAGTTATATAAAGTATATGATGATTTCATATGGACAAAGGACATGGACATTTAGAGGACTAAATACATGTGAAATATACGGTACAACACTTGGTAAAATAATAGTGCAAGGTTCTTAAATAAAATAATTACAAACTAGCTTATTTAATTGAAAACCCTAATTTTTATTTAATACCTACTGTTGGGATTCGAATTATAAACCCTATGTTTTATATTTTATAAAAATAGTGCTCTTTATAAGGATCGTGAGCATGTAAGGAACTCGAAAAACGGAATTATAACGAACAAGTTACGACATTTATTTTGATAAATTTTCTTAATACTAATCCAAGGACATAAGGATCTCGAGAAACGGAGCTATAACGAACGAATTATGATTTAAACAAGTTACACATATTTAATTTTATAAAAGTAATTTATATAAACTGTGATGAACAGTAAAAGTTACTGTTCATCAGTGGGTTAAACTTTATAAATATGATAAATCATTTTAATACGGAGACGTGGACATAAGAAACGTATAAAACGGAGTCGAAACGATAAAGATATGAGGTTTTAAAACTCGCGCGCATTACTTTTATTTTTATACAATCTTTTATGAAACAATTAAATTAATAATGAAATATCATTATTAAATCATATATTTTTACAAATAATACATTAGTAAATAAAAATAATATTTTCGTTACGAGTACAAGTACACACACTTTTATTTAACAAAGTACGAGTTAATT
>BQNB010059747.1:15001-37198 GCA_026074375.1 Tanacetum coccineum | reverse complement strand
ATTTACACAACAACACTAAATATATGTAATGAAGATTTGTGATCTTGAGGAGGAAGAGAGAGATCACTTGATAACAATTTACACAACAACACTAAATATATACGATTGTTTTTCTCTTGCACTTGATTAGAAGAAGAAGAAGAAGGGAGGAAGAAAGAATTAATCACTTAAAACAAGATCAAGATATGTTAGTGATCAAGATACGTGTTTTAGAAAGAACGGAAGAAGAGAGAAAAATAGATTTGAGAAAATTCATGGCAAGAGGTTGTATTTTTCAGATGGGGTGGCCTAGTATTTATAGGGGACAAAAAAATAACCGTTGTTGGTGGCGGTCCCGGCGGTCCCTTATATATAAGGGGGCCGCCACTAGACTCCGCTCCCTTTTTTGTCCTTTTGTGGTGAAGGTTGTATCTGTTATAGAACCTTCTATTTTGGGGAGAAAATTTGAATTTCAAATTTTATGTTTTTAATAAAACATTTCTTTTAAGGAATAAATATTTTGTTTATATATTTTTATAAAAACACATTTGTAGAAATGTAAGGTTTAAGGAAAATATTTTCTTGATCACTAATCATGTTTAATGATTTGTTTATCCATACCTTAAGTGATTAATCTTAGAAATAAAATTTTATGATTAGTAATTTTTAAACGTTTAATTTTATCGTAAACGTTTTCACATTTTATTATTATCAAAACATTGAGAGGTCAAAAAATATAAATAACGTTTTTAGACATTATTTGTATTAACATTACACACCAAAAAGAAAGAAAAAGAAAGCAACGTCAAAAAGGAAGATGATGGCTGTATACTCTCAAGTAACCAATGATAAACAGAAATTTAGGTAACCATCCCCAACATCTTAGCGGTAATCCACTTCCAAAAGACGATCTGAACCCATAAGTATGATAAGATCACATAAACATTAATAGCTAAAAATAAAAGAAGAAGGTTGTGAGCCATAGAATTATGAACTTATAGCTTTTACCTGCTCAGGCATATGATGGGACTTCATTTTGGCTTTCATCTCAATACTAAATATTTGTAAGTGGTCTTGAGTTGTTCCCGATAGTTGAGCTAGAAAAGTAGACCATTCATTAGTTACAGAGTTAAAAATAGACCTCACTGCTTCTATGAGAGCAGAGCCAACCATAAATCCATCCAACGTGTTATAATTCACATAAAACTCAATCAGTCATAATGTCACCAAGGAAAAAATATATTGTTTATATTGAATATAGTTTTTACCTCTTTGCCCCATTCGGTTTTATCTTTATAACCACAACTTATGAAATTAATGCCTTCCTTCAATAGTGATGTGGATGTTGCTCCAGGAGGAACACCGCCTTCTTCAAGAAGTGTAGATGCAATAAATGGGAGATTGACCAACTTTCTCTTGAATTTTATTTGAGGCATTAACGACGTCTTCTCACTATCGAATCATGTCAAAAAATATCCATGTGAGACACAAGTTCACAACACTCTCAAAACAAATTGCAAAAAAAGAGAGAAAAACACCAAGACACATACTTACCTTTAATTCCTTCTTCGATATTTTCAAGTGCGTGTTATTATATATGAGCGATATTAAAAGGTTGGAATACACATATCAAGAAATGTTTAGATGTCATAACGATTGCAACTCCCTTTCGGTGTATGCTCCCCCTTGTTTGGGGCACCAAGGAATTAAGCTACGGAAGTGTACTACAAAAAAATAGTAGAAAAGTGCACATATATATAATAACTATGATGGCTATATATCAATGCACTAACGGGGAACAAGACATGCATGTCTTAGATATATGCACTCTAAACTATGACATTTTAAAAGAAAAATTAAAACCTAGACACATGCAATCGTTGTTTTAATAACAACCTAAATTCATGATAAAAGGAATCATGACGTATACCCAAGGCATGAGAATGTTTAGGAACCAATGATAAGGAGTATGAACGTATTTTGATCGACATGTTCCTTATTGTATCATCTAACCAAGATGATGATATGAATTTGAATAGACTAAGGGTTGTATTGAGAGATTCATAAATCCTTAAGGTTTCTTTGCTAAGCATTATGTATGCTTTTCATGTTTGGAGTGTTTAAGGATACACATTATCGTGACTTTAAATCGAACTAATTGTTGATGATAAGGATGATTTAAGGAGGGAACATAAACGAAGAAGGTTCCATGTAGCGTGAATGGAAGGGGAAGGTGTTGACAATAGTTTGTTGGGTGTTTTGTTGGTTGCTAATGTTGACGAACAAAGGTGAAAGTATGAAAATAGTGAAAGAGAAATGAAAGACTTGACATTGTGATGACTTAACAACACTTGAAGATTGAATATCTTCTTTGTGTTCTTTACATTGCTAAAAAGTGGAAATGGTTAGATGAAAAATGAAGACACGACATTGTGATGACTTAACAACACTTGAAGATTGAATATCTTCTTTGTGTTCTTCACTTGCTAAAAAGTGAAAATGATTGGATGAGACGCATTTCATTACGAAATTCACTTGACTTTTGACAACATAGGCACACATGCTTATGAGTGTTAGGATATGAAAGTGAGACGATATATTAGAAATTCACTTGCTTTTGACAACATAGGCACACATGCTTATGAGTGTCGGGATATGAAGATATGTAGGCGGATGACTCGAGATTGGTAGTAGTGAGGATGACTCATGACGAATGACTGTTAGCATACGATGAACTTCATCCGCGAAGTCATGTAACTCTTCTCGTTTGTTCGGCGCGGGATTTTACGCGTATTGCGAAATGTTATAGAACTTTCACACGACGAGGTACGAGGTTGTCTTAAAGGTGGTAGCGGAAATGTGGACGGAAGATATTAACCATCTATATAATAATAGAGGCGTGATTAAGGTTTTTGTGAAACGACATTAGGACGCATGAACAATGTGTGAATTTTTACTTTGCATTATCGCGAATTTGAAAATGCTTTAAACATTTCAGATGAAATGATTAAGTTGTCGAGATTTATCGGAATGTTTTTAATAGTATCAAGACTATTAAAATGAGAATGACACGTTTATGAGATTTGTTTCATCATTCCTAGACCTAGACTTAAAAAATTAAACGGTTCACGTTTGAGTGGTTTGGTGAGGATGCCGGCGATGTTGTCTTCCGACGAAACTTTTTCGATGAAGATATTTATATTTGGACATTGTCGCGAAGGAAATGACGATGAATTTTGATGAGTTTTCTATCCTAAGATCGATGGATAATGTTCGATCCTCATTGTGTATGAGGTGAGCATGACGATAAACCATCATGACATTCCTAAGGGGATGGAAAGGACTAACGAAAGTGAAAGTACTTAGTCTTAAGGTGTGTATATTAAAGAGGCTACGAATCACTTATTGTAGAAACTGTAAGACCTTGTCTCACACGAAGGTGATGTAAGCTTTTACGCTTTTGGAAGTGCATTTTAACATTATGTTGTTTAAAGGCTGATTTATGACCTTTAATGTTTTGCGAGCGCATGAAAGTTATAGATACTTGAATAATTCGGTTGGATGAAATATTTACAGTTGTTTAAAACCTACTTTGGAGGTGTGTTAGATATGTATCTAATCTTTTCCTTGACAGAAACGAGTGGTGTATTTGTAAGAAGCGAGATGGATGATTAAGGAATGTGTGGATGAAGACTTAGAAGATATAAGTCCATTTTTCGGAATTCTTTGACTTTTTAGATTAGTGACACCAGAAAGAGTTGCGAAGAAACAATATTCTCGTGTAGCAAAAATATAACCTAGATGCATAGGACATTTAAAATACTGGCATTAGTAGTTTATCTAAGAATGCATCGACCTACAATAATCAACGAACATATGTGTAAGACTCTATGACATTTAAACGTCAATTGTCATATATGAATTGTCATACATTTAAGTGTAGGTGTACAATTAACACGTACGTCATGTAAAATGACGCGTACAAAACCTGATGATTTTAAATGTAATCGTCATGTAAAACAGTTAGCATTTAAACATTTTGGTGGCATGTGTCTTTTAGATTTAAAATAAAAAAAACCTTAAAGAATATTTTTATCTAAATTGCTAGAAAAAGACAAATGCCTTTATAGTGGTCATGCATTTAATATCCAAGCAATTAAATAGTGAGCATCAAGATTATGAGGACATATAATTGCATTACATGTGAACAAGTAATCATCTTGAAACATTAAAGCACATATGTGAGGTGCATTATGTCTAGATTGACTAAAGAGAAGCCTAATTTCTACGTGCTTAGTGTGTACTCCTAATGAGATACAAAGTTTATCAATGTAGACTATCATTAGACATATTTAGAAAGAGCCATTTAATCAAAAAAAATTTAGGTAAAGGGTTTCCCCGGTAAATGTATTACTCCAAGAGACTGTTTAAGTAAAAATGGTGTAGATGATGTACTACTAACCAGCCCGTTAGATAGGCACTAACAAGCCATAAAAAAAGGCTACTAACCAAACCATTACATAGGAATGACGTACCATTCTTATGACTAACAAACCAAAACTAGTTTCTACCATGACTATTTAGGCGGATATCATACTGATCACAAAAGGCTTGCTCTTGTGGTGTTAAATCATAAACCTGGGTCCTATAGCATTCATAGCAGTCCAAATCGTCTTCTAAGCTATCCATAAAACCTCCACCATATATACCATCTGGCATGTAAACTTCCTCATCATCATCAGAGTCATCATCATCCAAGCTAGTGAATTTACTGGATGAAGCCTCTTTACTTGCCTTAATCTTGCATTGGTTTTTCTGGCTTCGATGCCACAACCAATTGTGGTAAATTTCAGGTTTCTGTGCATCCCAGACGATCTATATCCTTGTTCATTTTTGTCAGGTCTCTTACAAGAAAAGACATTACTGTCTACATATCAGGCAATCTGCTAGATTCCATGAATAATAACGTTGGTTGTGTAAGCTACAAACATCGGTGCCTGTTTTTACTTTTTTTGTTTCCAACAACTATGCATTTCTCAAAAGTCTTTGACCGTTCATTCTCGAACGCGGAGCACGTAATTATATTTAAGATAGTTTGTGCGAATTGCTCGCCTTCTTTATGGCTGTTCTAGGCAGTTGATTAGTTTGTGTGCAAGATATATCATGGAGGGCAGGGTTAGGTGTGGATTAGTCATCCTTTTCTGATTTGTGTAGGGATCTCTATACGCGTTTATGTGTAGCCTTATTGTGAAAAGCTATATCAATCTCGCGCACGCAATAAGAGGTAGACGTATAGTTGGGCCACGACATTTACTCGCATATTTGATTTCGCTACCGACTTGGACTCTCAGCATCTCTCTTTCTCCTCACGCTGAATATAATTAGTGTTAGTGTCGTCTCACTGCTTATCTGTGTCTCTCTATCCTAATTCCTAATACTCTACTGTAGACATTTTCATTTTATGCTACCCATGATAACTTTCATTTATACCACCAAACAGTCCTCCACCAATCTATATATATGAGTTTTGTGCTGGATAGCCTTTTGTGCTACTAAGGGGGACTGTAGTGAAGAGATGATGACAAATATATATTGTTAGTGGATATGAAATCAAGAAGAGTTGAGCATGGAGTTGTGTGAAACTAAAAGTAAAAGCCCGATTTGTGGTAGCTTAAACCAGACGTTATTCCTTGCTAATCCATATATAATGTATTTCCAACATCATACACACAACCACCCCCCCACCCACCCAAACAACCACTCCCTCACCCCCAGACTCCACCCACGCCCCCCCCATTTCCCCCCCGCCCCCCCTTCGTCGCCCCCCCCCCCATGCCATAAACTACCTTGATTTTGAGAGTTTGCTTCCTCGTTCACAACCATTGAGTCAACTTTTTTCTCATTATCCTTACCATAGCTTTTGACAGGACTACTCACATTCAGACCTTTGTCCAATTCAGATTCCTCCTCCTTAAGATTCGCAAAGGAATTCTGAGTAGGGACATCTTCATCAATATGATCCAGATTACCACTTCTATTTTATTTAACCGAACCTTTCTTAAAGCCATTAGCTTCTTTAAAAGAATCACCTTTACCTTTTCCTGGTTGAGCAACCAACCTATATTTAAGATTAGGATTGCACTCGAATTCCACTCAAATCACTTCCCTTGTATATTTGTCATCCTTTTCATTCTCAATAGCCATCACAACTTCATGTTGTGAGTGACTCTGCACTAAATTACAATAGAGCCACGGTCAAAAATAATACGTTCCCCGATATGTCACACATTGAGCTAGTAATCGCGTCTATCATATTAGGTTGCCTATTATGTAAAAAGTAGCGATTATTCAGAATCAAAAACATCCCAGAGTAAGCAAGAACTGGCACATTAAACAAACTTAACCCACACCGGTACTTTATTAACCTCACCTTTCTTTAATGATAACTTGGACGACCATTTGGATACAAGTATAGGCGAGTTACGGATCATCCATGGTCCCCTTTGTAATACACATTCCAAACCCTCTTTAGAGTCAAATTAGAGAATGAATATGAGACTATCACTAGTGGTGCTCAATTTAGGCTAAACACGGCCATTTTTACGGGTTATACACTTAACCTAACTTCACTCTTAGAAGCAATTCAACCATTAGGTCAAATTGAATTTCTAGTGCAACAGATTCTCTAGTAGATTTTATGTGTGATTAAAATAGACCATTCAAATAACTTCCCCCAACACTACATAACATGCCCACCCAATAAGAAATTCTTATATTTTCCTAATGGAAGTGTAGCAAAGATAAATTGTATTATCTTTTAAATAGAGGGCCTAACCAATGACTCGACTAAAATTACTTTAATTCTGGTTCGCATAATCTAATCAAGATGTGTGAAATTTAAGATAAGCAGTAAGCAGAAGATGTTTTATCTTTTGTTCATGATCTATTAGGTTGTTTGGTTTCGATTACATATCTGCTGATTTAATGGATGTTCTTATTTTAAGTCAATCTTACATTGTGTAGTTGGCGCATGTGATATTTTATCGTGTTTGGTTTGTTAAAAGCCAAAGATTTGTGTTTATTTGTGACATGGGGACAAAAATAGTTAATTGAGAGTGTTTTAAAAATTCTCTCCATTTCATGTCATGTGAAATGAATCTCATCAATATTATTTATCTTAATTGATTGCTTGCACATGAGTATGATCCACTAATGTCTAATTCTTATGAAATACACAACAAAAGTTATTGTTTTACGCTTAAACCTACGAGTTCACCAACTTTATGTTGACATTTTCGAGTATCCATTTTCAGGTTAAGGTATTAATGATGTTTGAGGAAGTCGAGTTTGCATGGCTAGAGAGACCCTAGGCTTCTTGCGTCGAATTCATGCATTTTATTTGGATTTCATATTTTATACTTAAGATATATTGATTATGGTACTTTAACATTTTGGATTTTATTTTCTATGACTATGTATTGTTATGGTTACGTTTAACCTTGATACAAGTCCCCTCTTGTGTTGGGCGTCGTCATGACATTTTGATTTTTATTGCATTTAGTGATTCTATACTATTATATCAATGTGTTATGACGACCCCTCTCCGTTACGCCTCGCGTTTCCGCCTTGGCGGGGTGTGACATGTACTGGGGGTATCTAGCGCTAAAATGAACGCCAACAAAACGGGTCCATATAAGTGGTTAACTAACCGATGTGGCTAGCTAATAACATTTAGATGTAAATGGAAGGCCATTTTGTTTATTCCTAAGTTGCCTCTTTATCACGCATATACACTTATTATCACACAAGTGTGATCTCACTACGACATTCGTAATGATTTACAAGCACAAGTTCTAGAATTAGTAAAAACACTAGCACACTCATAGCAAAAAGATCGAGCATAAAAGATGTATGCTATATATGAAACATGCACAAATCCTCACATTTTAGTGGAAGGGATATAATATGTGCTAGCAAATGTTATCAATCCCAGAATGGATTGCAATATTAATCGGGACACATCTCAAACTTTTCAAAAATTATAGTTTTTCACCAGTGGACTGATCAAGTTATTCTAATATATTAACCTAAAGGCGTGAAAACAACTAGAACACAAGGGCAAACAAGTATACAAAAATTAAAAAATAGCCCCAAATATATAAAAAAAATAAAAATTGGTATAGTTTTTCCTAATTATTCCC
Organism: Tanacetum coccineum; assembly: GCA_026074375.1. Classification (NCBI taxonomy): domain Eukaryota; kingdom Viridiplantae; phylum Streptophyta; class Magnoliopsida; order Asterales; family Asteraceae; genus Tanacetum; species Tanacetum coccineum. The sequence continues at coordinate 29,018 of BQNB010059747.1, read as the reverse complement.
CCACACTTAAGTTTAGCATTGTCCTTAATGTGATAAAACGAACCTCAAAGAGTGAAAATAAGGAAATACGAGTGAGAGTAAAACCAAAATTTCGAGGCATGAGAAATCGCAATTGAGTTCCATATGATAATGCTACGCAAAAGTTAGCATAAGCTGGCGAGAACAGTCGATTTCTTGGTATTGGCATCTCATAATCATCACTTGCGGAATCTTATACACAAACAAAACAAAATATGAAATGCACAATATTTTTGGATTTTTGATTTTTATAATGTAAAAGTAATGCTACACCCCCACACTTAAGCTCAAACATGGGTTAGATAAAATCGGGGTGTAGGCATTAAATATAAACTAAGAAATAAAACACTGAAAATACACGGGTTGCCTCCCGAGAAGTTCTTATTTTATTAACGTGTCATCAGCCGGACTCATAATCCTGATTTTTAAAATTCATTGACCGGAACTTCTTCACTCGATTCCTTCTCCATTTAGAGAATATTTCCTTTGACTATTCCTTTACCAGTTTTACCCATGTCAACTTGACTTTGTTACAGACGTTGAATGCCACATCGTATATGAATGGTATTTCTAAGGCCCATGACATGATTTTTGCATAATCTTTCAAGAATGGTGCCATGAATGGAATGGCTTTCATTTTTCCTTTTTCTCACATGAGGTGGATTTCCTCACTTGATAATTCATTCAAGTGCTCATCGTCATGGTAGAGTTTAATACGGTGTCCATTAACAATGAAGCTTCCTCCAGGTTTGTCGTATAATTCGACATAACCAGATAGAAAACCATGCTTGACCATGAATGGTCCGTACCATTTGGATATGAGTTTAGGAGCCTTGAATTTATACTTAGAATTAAATAAGAGCACTTTGTCACTGACTTTGAATACTTTCCGGATTCGAAGTTTCTTATCATGATAAGCTTTGGTTCAGGCTTTGTAAAGCTTAGAATTATCAGAAGCTTGGAGTCTTGATTCATCGAGTTCATGCAATTGCAGGAATTGTTTTTCTCCAACTATCTTGTGATTGGGATTACAGCTTCTGAGGGCCCAGTAGGCGCGATGTTTGATTTCAAATGGAAAGTGACATGTTTTACCATACAACAGCCGGTATGGTGTTGTGCCAATGGGTGTTTTGTATGCCGTACGGAATGCCCACAGAGCATCATCGAGTTTTCTTGACCAAATGGAAGGATTGTCCTTAACCGTTTTTTAAGTATCCCTTTTAGGGCTCTGTTGGTGTTTTCGACTTGGCAATTGGTTTGTGGATGATATGTTGTAGCAAAGCGATGATGAACTCCATATCGCTTTAAGATTTTCTCCATTTATTTGTTACAGAAGTGAGTTCCTCCATCACCGATTAAAGCTTTTAAAATTCTAAAACGAGAGAAAAGCTTTTTTAGAAAACTAATTACAACTCGTGCATCATTTGTGGGTAGAGCTTCAGCTTCCGCCCGTTTGGGCACGTAATCAATAGAAACAAGGATGTATTCGAACTTATGGGATTTATAAAAAGGTCCCATGAAATCATTTCCCTACACGTCAAATACTCTGCTGACTTGGATGCTGTTTTGAGGCATCTCATCTCTTTGTGAAAGCCTACGAGAACACTGGCAAGCGTCACAGAGATGTTTGGGTAGGAATGTGTAGGATCCCGATAACACTTCACTTCACATAATCTAACACTACACTAATCAAACCCCTAGAAAGGAAAAAGAGTGAGTTTGTTAAGTGAGAGAAAGAGGAGAGAGAAATAGAGATAAAGAGCTATGGAATATTTTAGAAAATGAAACACTATACTTTTTCTGTATGAAGAAAAAGTATTTACCCCCGTCGCGTAAAATGACGCGGGATATTTAACTAGGACCCGGGCTCGGGTTTTGCTTGGGATTAAACCCGAAACATATACAATATTAGATTCACTATCGAGCCCGATTCCCGATATTATACTATTACAACATTAACTAATTAAAGACCGAAGCTCCATCGTAGAGTGACCGAACTTCCTTGTTCGACTCAATAAATTGAGCTAACCATTCCCCCGACAGTGAGGTCCTGAACACGGGAACAGCTTCCTTTATTGAGCTCAATAAAATATAGGCTAACATCACCCCCGAAGTGAGTGTTATTGAAACACTCCTTCATGAGATCAGTGAGATTGCTTTTGTCGTTTAAGCTCGAGTGTTCTTGGTCTTTGTCTTCGTTATCTGTTGTAGGCTTGTTCCTTCATGCTTTGCGATCTTGACTTTGAGCCTTTGTCATTGTCTTTATCGTCTTTGCCATCTTGCGATCTTATGTCTTTGACCAACATGCTCATACTTTTGCATTATCTTGAAAGCTTCAAATCAGAGTTTAGCGAGACGTCTTTGTCTTTAAAATCTTGAGCTTTCTAAGAGTATTCTTTGTAGATTGAGCATTGAATGGGATTGAGTTGCCGTTACGCACCGTTTGACCTGCAGGTTTACGTTAGTGATAAACGAGAAAATTGATTTGAAAATCAATCGACGTGTCACTCGTTAAAGAGTTTTTGTAACACATCGAGAGTGTCATGTTTTTATCAAAATTCATCAACCGTCAATTCATTTACTGGACCAAATCGATATCCAGTTGTCACAAGTTTGATTCATATAGAATCTCGCAAGTCACCTACCAAGAGCTTGTTTGATGTTGACTCAAGCAGGATTTCCATCTTCATTGTGAATACTTATAGTATCACTCGGATGTTTCTGGAAATATCAAATGATATGCGTAGACTACTTGATAACACTTGTGAACCTGATGATGTTCGAACAAGTATTTGTAATGGATATGTGTCCTGACGAGAGTTTAGGTGATGATCTCTTGCTCTAGACTCGATAGTGGCATTTTGGTTTAGTATCGGAGGTCTGGAGCAGTTGCCGTTGACCTATTCAATATCAACGACTCGGAATGAATGTCAATAGATAACGCGTGTATCTCCGTGACAAATGAGAACAAAGTTTCTGTTGAGAGAACCCGAATGGCTGAGAAAAGGGTTGTGCAATGCTCACTGGGTCCATGCTAGTCCGTTTCAATGTCAGCAATCAACTTTGTGACTGACAGCATATGTATTGACCCGGTTTCTGCCTTAAGTTGTGTGGAGGGCTTCTTTCTTTAGACCCTTTATCCATACATTTCTTTTTAATTCTTCAACGCCTTCAATGCTTACCAGGATGCCATTACTAACACCTTGTTGTGATTGTTCCAGTGTTAGCTCAATCTTAGTCGGCATTATTCCCATATACATTCATCTCCAATCATACCTAAGGACTGCTATTTCTAACTTTGGATTATCCTTGGGTAGATCCTCCGGTTCTGGTTGGATCATAGGATTGATTCCTAACCTAACCACCTTATTACTTCAGAATCGTCGAGAAATTAAGATGTTGTTGGGTATAAGATCAAACCATAAAACCTTTTCTTACTGTTCAGCACATTGGGTCGAATAGATCATATTTTGATTACATTTTCTCCCCTTATTTTAAATAATAAACCCTTAGTTTTTGAAATACCTTGTGATTAAAATATGTCTTGAAAATTCTAGTGGAGAAATATAATCAGCATAACTGAGCTTGGAAGCATTTGAAAATGTTTTGAATACATAAGAATGGTCGTTGATAATGTATCTCAAGAACATTAAACTGTTTTTCGAAAACTCCCCCTCAAAATAGACCAATTAAAATTTGTTGTCTTTAGAAAAACATGTGAGGTTGGAGTGTTGAACACACAATTTTGAAAGATTATGAATTGTCATCAAGAAATTCTTGAAAAAATTGTGTTCAACTTTTTGAAAAACCAAATGTTATAGGACTTCTCTTCTAACGGTAAGGGTAAGCGCACTGAAACGTACACTATCCTTTTTTTCTGAGCTTAAACGTTGAAAGTCTTGAAAGAACAACCTCAAGACCGAGAAACGTTAATTTTCCCGTTGTGAGGAATAATTTAAAAACCTTCCTTTATTTGAAGTCCTGGTTATGTACTGATATTTGCACATAAGCCATTTAGAAAATTTGAAATGACATGTTCGGAAACTATTTGCAACTCTCGCTCGTACTTCATTACACACCTGCAATGTAAGTTATCGACATTTCTAACACGTACATTTATCGATTCCAAGAGACATGTCGAGAAGAATCTTTTTGAAATTTTCTGATTTTCTGATTTTGTATTTTCTTTTGAAGTTTTATATTTTGTATTTTGCTTTTCTCAAAAATTATGTACATGTGAGTTTGATGATAATCAAGCAGTCTCATTGACCCCCTCATGAATCTCCAGTTCACTGGAGGTCAAACATCTCATACACCGATCCTTCTTGACAAATAACTGTAAACTATCTCAGGAGGGCTTTCGTAAACATGTCAGCTAATTGGTATTCAGTTCTGACAAAAATACATTCAATGATACCATTTTTAACCTGTTCCTTTAATGAAATGATACCGATATGATGTGCTTTGTCCGTGAATATTTTGTCGGCGGGTTGCAATGAGATTGCTATGCTGACTGAGAGTCGCAGCTACAACGTATTTTGTTGTAGTTAAAGCCCATAATCTTGAAGTTGTGGTCCTCATCCACTATTACTTGATCACAGACTTGCAGATAACCCACATACTCTGCCTCTGCTTAAAACATTGCATGCAGTTTTGTTTCTTGACATCCCAGCTTACAAGTTTATCACACAAGGAACTGTATCCTCAAGAAGTGCTTTTCCCAAGTATCAGGCAACCGGCATGAATCAGCCGTCATGAAAATGCTGTTAGTTCAAATCCAAATCCTTTTTTGGATACCAGAGTCCCATGTTTAATTGTACCCTAGTATTTAAAGAATTCTTTTAACTCCTTGAGGTGCTTTTGATTGGTCGTCGCTTGATAACGTGCACAATAGCAATACTCTTGCACTAAGTCTGCTCTACTAGATTTCAAGTACATGAAGTGACCCGATTTTACTACATAACAGATTGGTCAACGGGATTTTTCTCCTCTCAAATCTACATCTAGTTTTGGGTTTAGTAGCCCAATGGGTACCAATGGAGTGATCAATGTCCCATATTATGCTTTTTCAGAATTTCCTAAAGCGTACTTTGGCCTGATTGATGAAAATACCTTTGGGGACTGGTGATCTGAGTCCTAAAAAGAAATTTCTCTCCCCCATTAAAGGACATTTTCAATCTACTGTCATTAACTTTGACAAATCTTTTTTAATATTTAGGGTTTTGAGACCAAAAATTATGTCATCAACGAAATTCTGCACAAGTAATATCCTCCCGTAATTTATCTTGAAAAAAGTTGGTCCAATTGAACTTTATGTAAAGCCTTTAGACATTAGGAAGTTTGATAGTTCATCGTACCAGGCTCTTGGAGCTTGCTTTAATCCATACAAAGCTTTCCTTAGTAGGTAGACTTTTTTTGGATGATCTGGATCAATGAACCCTTCCGCTGAGCATACTATAAACCTCCTCCATTAGTGGACCATTAAGAAATGCCGTTTTCACGTCCATCTGATAGATTGGAAAAGACTTGTGTGCTGCGTGGGCAACGAAAATCCGAACTGCTTCCAAGCGAGCAACTGGTGCAAATGATTCTTCAAAATCAACACCTTCTTCCTGAGCATAACCTTTAGCTACAAGTCGCGCTTTGTTGCGAATTACACTCGATCATCATCCCTTCTGTCTTCCATAACCACTTTAGCTTTATATCATCTTGCCAAATGGCTTGTCAACTAGTTCCCAGAACTTTTAGTCTGTCGACTGATGAAGTTCACCTGCATTGCTTCGATCCCATGCAGAATCAGATCATTGCCTCTTTAATGTTCTTCGTTAAACAATACTCACCGTGAGCGCGAACATACACATTTTCAGGATATGTGGCAAGCTGTCGTCTTGTATTTTGAACTGCATGGTTGGAATTCCACAACTTGTTCTAATGGATTGATCTCGTTGTCCATCGGTAATCATGACTTTGGGATGAAATGATTGCACATCGTATATCAATAGTTGCTTGAGGAAGACTCACTAATTTCTTTGTACCCGTGTACAAAAAGGATTGATAAATTATCTTTCTTGAAACGATGCCTTCGGTGCTTGATAATTGTGTTTTTCCTCAGCTTCACCGTGTTATTGATTGAATAATCTCAAAGTAAAGGACTGAAGAGAAATTCCAACCCTTGTTGTGACGAATCTGTCTTCTCCTGAGGAAAACATTTTGTCTTGGGCACGGTCAGAGTTGAGTCATAGTCCTGACGCCTTATTCCTCAGGAACGAGGCCTGAATAGACATTTTCAACAATACATCTCTGGTCGTTGTGGTGCGAGTCAGAACTGTTGTATCAGACAAACATTTGCTGAAGACCAGGCTGAACCTGATGTGTTTCAAACGACATTGTGTGAACAACAAACAACAATTCCTGAAGGCCCTGTTTCTGAGATATCTTATCATTTTCGCAACCAAACTCTGATCCTTCCCTGTAGGAATAGAACGATGAAACCTGTACTTAAAGCGTACCTGCACTGACACTAAGAGCTTGTTGCGTTCACATTGTTAGTGATATCTAATTTAAAACCATATTGGGCGGATTCACTTTCAACCTTTGATGTGGCTATGAGGCGAATGTCTTTCCTTTGGAACCCATCAAAGACAAACAGTCTTGAGAATTCAACCCGTTGGTTGCCACCTAAAGACAAGATCTAGTGACTTGTTGTTTTCTCATGCACAGTGGAAGTCCTTTTTATTGAAAACCTATGTCCTGTTGGGATCTGTCTATTTGGTTTCGTTGCAACCCTTATTTGCTCTACGGGTTTGTTTCTGTTCGTTGTCTTATTGGATGGAACCTTACACGACACAATGACTTCTTTAGGAATATTTTAATACACAAGCGTCATGATTGCGGCATTAAAGACACATTTCTGACATGGCGAGCAAACAAAATGTTTGAAGTCAGAAAAATTTCTAGAATTCCTAGAGTGTTTATGTGCTCCTATTCTCTTAGCTTCCTCTAGTAGTGATTATGAACAATGTCGTTTGAGCTATACTAAGATGAGCCTTGTGTGCAATCATGTGATGAGTTTTGCAGGGCAGAATTCTCTTCCCCTTTAGGCAAAGATGTTATGTGACTGGTTTTGACAAGATCGTTGATCACATCAACGTGAGATGCAAACCGTGGTTTAAATTCTAGGTCTTTTCAGATTTAAACGCAGTCGGTTGTCTAACAACGTATTGGATTTTTGAGTGTTGTCCAACCGGTTTTCCCAAGATTGATGGGCTTTGCAAACTTAGTAATCACACTATTTCCTGTTATTTCCTTAACTTATTTTTTAATGTGCTGCAATTGCAAACCCCTTTTTCTGAATCTGACTAGTACATACAGCATTAACATTATACTTTTTGTTCATTGATCTCATATAAAGAGTCATTCTGGTTTTTGGTCTGAAACTCGTGTCCTTTTGATAAATCACAAGATCTTGTAAGATTGTTTCAAGTGCTCATTTTCTTTATGTAACAGCTCCAATCACTGCGTATAACTTAGACCACCCTTTGTTCCAATTCGATGTTTCTTGTATTCAATTACATCGATGTCCACACCCCCCCCCCCCATTTTTAAACCTTAGGCTTTATTACCTTGTTCATTCAAAAATTGACTTGGTTTGCCCTGATTTAAAACATGTTCCATTTGTAATTGTAGTTCAGATTGATACAATGTGCTTCGAGTTTTCAAAATCTTTTGAAACTTGGCAACGATCTTTATGAGACAGAACATTTCCTACTCGAGTGATTGATATGAGAGTTTAATTGTCTTGTCTCATTTAATTTACAGCAAAGGACGTAATGTCATGACATTGTTCAGCCTTCTGGTCAACCTTTCCTTCATATTGAATTCAGTGCTCATATGATGTTGTCCAGCTATCAGATACATTATCATCATCTTTGTACTCAGCCAGTGGCTCTCATTATATATGGGTTCGATATCTGCATCATTAAAACATGTTCATCATTCCCTTATCGGCTGCTTGTATCCTGCTTTTGTGATTTGTCCCATCGCTTTCCAATGATAACTGAACTAGCATCCAATGCAATCTAATGCATTAACTCGTAACGTCTTTTCCTCTGTTGTCTGGATTTGTCTTTCATTCCCCTGCTTTCCATACTCCATTTTATGTTGTTTTTTTCAACCAATCGACTTCTTAACAGATTCCATGTGTTGATCCATGTGTCACGGAATTCTGGAATAGCGAGTCGAGTGGATTGTAGGAATTTGTTGCGTGTCATCATCATATTCATCATCCAAATAAAACAGAGACTTGATGAACAGCGAAACTGTGTCTGAGTACTTTAAAAGCAGACAATTGATCCAATCTCTTGAAATCCTTCGTTGTCAAGTTTGCTTTTGTAGATGATCCATGTACAGAACATTGTGCCCGGTAAAGTCCTAGATCTTGAACCAAAAGAGTGTTGCAAATGCCGCGATTTGAAACCTCTTCGGTTCGACTTCCTTTTAAAGTCAGTTGTTTGAAAGACACTTGAGGTGTGATGAAGTTGTTTGAAAAAATACCATTGCAACTTGCTTTTGATTATCTTTGAATTAGTTGCATTTGTTGTTTCTCCGAATCTGAACACGAAGATAAGGTATCTTTCTTTTCCATTTTATCGTGTATTGTGAAGTGTAAAAGATTTTGTTGGATCTTAAGTGGATATGATGTGATTGAGGTTGTGGTTGTGTAAGCAATTCACGTTCACGGGATTTTACACGTCTATGATTAAAACCGATAAAAGAATTAACGGGATTTTACAAAATCAATAGAAAACCGTGAATGATTTGATTCGAATCAGCGCTATGATTTAATAGTACTAAAAACAGATAATTTTCTGGCTAGGGTTAAAGCTGTTTGTTTAAATAGGCTCACTAAACTGAAACGGGCCTTAATATGCTGATGGGCCGTGAGCTAGAACAAAAACAAGTCTAACACAAATTCCAAAAAAAACTGAAATGTCCATAATCATAGTAAACGACTTTTTGGGCTTGAAAGGAAAATAAGAAATCCGTAACCAGCTAAAGGGTGGTTACAGCGTGATCCGTCTCGTTTTTCTCTTCGATTTGAGAGGTCACGGGCCTGAAACGGAGTTACGGATCAAAAGTTATGGCCGTTTTACTGAAACCCTTTTCTTCACACAAAAAAAATTCTTAGCAAACCGCTGCCAATTAGTAACTCGCCGTTTATCAACCCGCCGTTTTTATCAACCCGCCGTTTTTATCAACCCGCCGTTTTTATCAACCCGCCGTTTTTAGCAACCCGCCGTTTTTAGCAACCCGCCGTTTTTAGCAACCCGCCGTTTTAGTCAACTCGCTGTTTTGGTCAACTCGCTGTTTTTAGCAACCCGCCGTTTTTAGCAACCCGCCGTTTTTAGCAACCCGCTGTTTTGGTCAACAAACCGCTGTTTTGGTCAACCCGCTGTTTTTAGCAACTCGCTGTTGAGCAACTCGCCGTTGACCTAGTCAAACCGCCGCCTGACAACTTCCTTAAAACGTGGATCTTGTCCCTTTTCTGTCAAACCGCCACGAAGAATGCAAGTACGAATTTTGCAAGTTTTCACTAAATGAGCTTATTAACCACGAACAAAGGCTAGAACATACAATATTAAGTGTGTATATCAATTTTAAACACACCTTAACTCGTATTTCTTTGAGAATCGTCCAAAATGAAGCAACCCTCCACGAAGAACACTAACCTTTTAAAGCTTATAATTCGAGCTTGGAGCTTGTAAAAACCCACTGAAGTTGATACAAACCTAGCCCTCTTTGATGTGTAAACAAGTAGAGAACAAGATTAACCATTTGTTCCCCGCTAGTATTTCCAGCATTTGATCCATGAAGGGTAGAGGAAAATGATCCTTTCGGGTGGCTTCGTTCAATTTGCGGTAATCGATGCATACATGCCAACTGATGACAGTTCTTGTGGGAACAAGTTCATTCTTTTCGTTTGTCACGACAATCATTCCTCCTTTCTTAGGTACACATTGCACATGACTTACCCAATGACTATCTTCGATGGGGTAAATGATACCAACATCTAGAAGTTTGATAATCTTTTTTTTCACAACTTCTTTCATGTTTGGGTTAAGTCGACGTTGTCTTTGAATGATGGGTTTGGCATTGTCTTGAAAGTTGATATTGTGTTTGCAAAAAGATGGGGATGTTTTCCAAGCAAATGCTTCTTTGTGGTTTTTGAGGACAGAAACAAGTCGTTTCTTCTCATGAGCTTCGAGTCGAGCGAATATGATTACCGGAAGAATATAATCTATTTCCAGAAAAGAATATTCGAGATGTTTGGGTAGGAATGGCAATAGGGCGGGGCGGCCACCCTTTATCCCTAAACTCGATTAGCAAACCACGCCCCAAACCTGCCCCGATCCCTAATGGGGATCTTATTGGGGCGCTCCATTGGGGAGAGATGCTCCCCCAAACCCGCTCCAATCCCCGTTGGGAATATTATCAGGTTTTCTTTACGAGCGCAATGCTCCACCGAATACACGTTGTTCTACATTTATTATTATTTTATGCCATATTTTACAAATGTGATTACATGCAATAATATGAAGAATCAATAACCCACTAATAATATACTCCGTATTAATTAGTAGCATTTATAAGTTTTCAACAAATTAAACATAAATAATGATAACCATGTTAAAAAAAATCAGAACTTCTTTTTAAAAAAATTACAAAAAGAAGTTTTTTCTAATCACAACTTGCAATCTTGCAAAGATAGAAAACTACAAAAAATTAATAATATTGATTTTTATTACGTAAATACTAACATAACAATATATGAATACAATATATCTATATGTATATATAGTTTCGGAGCGGGGCAAGGCAGGGATGTTGTTCCCCGTCCCCGCCCCGAACCCGATAAAAATCCCCGTTAATGCCCCAAAACTCGCCTCGTAACCCGATAAGCATGCCCTGTCCCGCCCCCAAAACTTTGGGTTTCGGTTTTCCCTGTTGGATTCAGGTTTTTTGCCATCCTTATGTTTGGGAAGAGGTTTCATCTCAAGATCGGTCGGTGGATCTTAGATAGAAGTCTTAATCCTTAATTGCTCTTCAAGAGGCAATTCCTCGAAATTTTCATTGACTTCTTTTTATTGCTCAGGGATTTCTTCGACTTCGACGGCCATGAATTCATTATATTCTTCGTCGAGAGATGTTTCGTTGATCTTTTCCGATGTACTCGAGAATGGTTCAGAATCATTTAGCAATGCATTCAATTCTTCTTCAGTTGCTTCATCGATAACATCCATGCGGAAGCATGTGTCATCATTGGAATGGGAATGTTGCATAGCCTTGTCGATTAGAAAGGTGGTTCTATCATCTCCAGCTCCTAGTTTGAGTTCTTTGCTTTTAATACGGATGATAGCATTAACGGTATGCAGAAATGGTCTTCCTAGAATGAGAGGGACTTTATGATCTTCCTCTATTTACAGGATTACGAAATCTACTAGGAACACGAATTTCTTGACTTGGGCGAGCATATTCTCAGCAACTCTAACAAGATATTTATAAGTATGATTAGCTAAGCGGATACTCATCCTTGTGGGTTTCAAGGTGTTTATACTAAAGTGAGGCGTATAACGAATACGACACGAGGTTAATGCTTGCGCCAAGATCGGCCAAGGCTTAACATTTAATCGAGTTTGCTAAAGTGCATGGAATCAGAAAGCTTCCAGGGTCACCAAGTTTTGGCGGGAGCTTATTTTGAATGATGGCTAAGCATTCTTCGTTTCAGAAGGCAGCAAAAGTTTGCTCCAGCATACTTTTGTTGCTCACGATATCTTTTCGGAATTTCCCGTAGTTGGGCATGTCGGCTAGGACGTCGACGAGGGGTACGTTGATCCTAACTTCTTTGATCATATCCATGAATTTGGCATAGCGTTCTTCTATCTTCTTTTTACGTAGGCGTTGAGAGTATGTAATTTTTGGTTTATACGCCTTGAGTGGTGATTAATCGGATTTCTTTGGTTTAGAAGAAGATGGATTGTCCTCTTTCTCGGCTTTGTTAGCCTCGTCATCACTATCATCGTGGATGGTGGTAGTTTTATCATTGGTATTTATTGGTGGATCATATGTTTTACCACTGCATGTGAATACATTATTTACATGCTCATTTTGGGAATGTGGTGGATGCTAAGGTTTGTTAGTTGATATAGATGGTTCTGGGTTGGTTTGGGTGTTACTTGGAAGTGTACCAATCGGTTTGGTGGATTGTTGGTCAGAAATTCGACCGAACTTGGTCTCTAGGTCCCGAATCACATGTTGGTGATTCTTTTGTCCTTGTTCCACTTTGGTTTTGAGGTTGAAAATTTGGTTCATGATGAACTCATCTAACGATTTTTGAGCAACCATGAACTCTCACATGATTTTCTCAAAATCAGTTTCATCGAGTTTCTTCTATGGTGTTTGTTAATTTGGACGGTCGTCATCACGAAGTTGTGAGTGACGGTTGTCGTCTCTTTGTTGGCGATTACGCCAATTTCCAAAAATCCTACCGTGGTAGTTTCCTCGGTATCCTCCTCGATGTCCTCCTTAGACGTAGTTAGCTTCTCCTTGTTCGAGTCCTTCTATTGGTTTATGATCACACTCCGGTGATGGGTGAGTTCCTCAACAATTATTACATCCGTCTCACATTTCTTACATTTCTCCTTTGATGTCTTTGAATTGCGAGTCAATCTTAGTGGTTAACGCTTCCATCTTTTCCATGAGCTTGGAGTTGTCGCTACCTTCACTGAAGGCAACGATTTTCCTTAGAGGTTTGGTTTTGACATCCTTAGACTAATCGAGTTTCAAAAGCACTCGGTCTTCGAGCAATTGATATGCCTCGTTATGGGTCTTATAGAGAAAGATTACTCCGGCGTCAAAGATAACTTGTGCAAAAAATTTGGAATGGTTCCACGGGCTAAACCATGTCCATGACAACTACAGAGTAGGTCTTTCATGCAAAGCTAAGATTTGACGAGTGATTCGTGTAGATTTTGGGTGAAACCTCGAATTTCTCCCATGAGTCGATCAAACATGGCGGGTGGAAAGAATCGGCTCACAAAAGCTTGTCTCATCTCTTCCCAAGTAGTGATAACACCGGGACTCAATTCATTATACTAAACTTTTGCATCTTCGAAAAGAGATGATGGGAAAAGTTTGAGTTTGATGGAGTCTACATTGGTAGTGCCATATCAGAACATGCCATAAATTTTGACGAATTTGTCATTTGGTAGCTATAGACACAAGTTCTATAGTTATCTAAATTTGTCCTTGTCATGATTCAAAGATTTGAAAATTGAATAAGGGTATTGAAGCCATCTTTAACGAATAAGAGGTTCAATTAACTTAACATGTAAGTTTGCTATGAGTTTGATTAGAATTTATGACAATTCCATCGTTTGTATTATAACTTTTCACAATTAAAAAGTATAAAAAGTCTTTCTTTTTCCCAAAGAAAATAGACATGGTTTATCTTTCACAAGTAAAGAACAAATCTTTGTTTACAATATACGTTACATTAATACATTAAACGAACTTGCAAAGTTCATTTGTTAGTATTTTCGATAATTAATCTCTTAAAAAATTAACTACCCAAGTTTATTTAAATAAACAATTAATTTTAACAAGAGTCTAATATTCAACTTGACGTTCTACCATTAATGCAGTTAATCTACTAGAAACGGTAAACTAAAAAGGTAGACAAGGAGTGATATTTCCACACGTGCAACTCTTAGTTCGAATGGGGCCCAAGGCATTATAATCCATAATTATAATGTCAAGATCAAGTCAATATTGTCTGGAACAACATTGTCAAGTTGGCATGTTTTGCCCCATCGTATGCCTCGGGTCAAAAGTCTGACCAACCATACTCGATTTAAGTCGTCCAATACAAAATATGCAATAATTGATCTTTGGTCTGACCATATGATTATTATTACCTTGTTTTGAAATTCACCTAAGAATG
>BQNB010059747.1:0-14958 GCA_026074375.1 Tanacetum coccineum | reverse complement strand
AAGATTATGGTAGAGCTTAATTTTATGTACGTTTCGGTAATTTGAACGTCCCGTAACTTCTAATAACGAAGAAGTTATGGCCGATCGAAGTTTGGAAAAATAAATATTGTTTGGATCAGCTATTTTACTAATAAACATTTTGATCAGATTTTTAAACAGTGATTTTGGGCACTCTCGAATCCGTTTCTGCCTTCCGGCGAAGCACGAAAGTTGTTCAGAATTACGTTTTACATAAAATCTCTTTTTGGTCAAAGTCGTGAAAATGAGATATAACGGGTCAAAATGGAAAGTCAAACTTCTGCATATTTTATAAAAATATATTAAGTTTCAGCAGATTCTCGTAAGGGCATTTTGGTCATTTTCTGTCGAGTTTCAAGTCTCGGCTAAATCTAAAAAGTTGCTCGGAATATCGTTTCGCATAAATTTTCTTTAGAATCCGAATCGTGAAAATGTGATTTAGTGGGTCGTTTTGGTCGGGTTAGACTTGTAAAATAAATATACTTTATAAAAGTCAAATGTAAAAGTCAACGAAGACATTAGTAAACATTAACGAACTATGAAGATGATTACGATTATAAAGTAATATCGATTAATATATTACTGTAAGTAATTATTTTTGAGACCGTTGGTCGATTCTAAGAATGGGAAGTGTAAAAATAGTAACTTTCTAAAAATAGAAACTTACCGAATATAGAAAGATTTCAATAAAGTGAAATGGTATACGATTGGATGGAAAATAGTATATATATATATATATATATATATATATATATATATATATATATATATATATATATATATAAAATTACTAATGATTAAGGTTATGACGCGCCATGTCGATTTCATCATTCACATATATGTATGGTTCATATATAAATATATATATTATTTCGTCGTTACGATGTAGCCTCGTTGGATCGTAATTTATACGTATGTAAACGAGCAATAAATTATATGTCTTTGGACGAATCGTTGCTCTCAGCACAGTCGTTTGTGATATATTCGGGTTTATTTTGATCGTGATCGTTGATCAATGTGAATTCATACCTCGCATTTTAATACTTTAAAATTAGTTTTTAATAAACCCGAGCGAGGGCGGATGACCATGCTTGTTTCTTAAAAATTGAAACACACAAGGGACCCCGAATGTATGCTAATAGTCTTGATTATTATAAGTTAGTTAACTCGCCTATATAAAAAGACCGCAAAATCATAAATTGTTAACTATCGGTGTAATGGTAGACGCTTATACGATGAAAATAGTACTATTTGGAGGTTGCCACCTCCAATCCGTGACGACTGGCTATCGTCATGTGTCGGGAAAATGACACTACGGATGCATTGTATAGAGAGTAATATGCACTCATAGCGAGGGTGTATAGTGGGCATTTTTATTATATGGTAACGTTCAATGTCATGAGGCTTATAATAATCCCCCTATAACTTTGTCTGATCCACATCGTTATGTCTTGATGATTTTGAGAAATGATACTTGTGTTCGGAATTTATTATATATATATAAACTCTATGGATTCACTCAACATTATTGTTGACTTTTTAAGCATGTATCCCAGGTTTAGGTATTGAAGATGGCTTGGATGGGACGGAACGCGGATATCAAGGACGGTGACTCGGTGAAATTGTGTTATCAAATAAAAGATGTTTTTTTGGAAAAGAAATCGTGTTGTGACTTATTAGAATAGAATTTCTAAAGTTATTTGGGACCTATGTAAACTCTGATATTTCTTAATAAAATTTAATTTATAAACGAACCATTTGGTCGTTTACTGTGACTCGTGAGCTGTATTATGAAGTAGCACCCCAATGTTGTTATTCCGGTGCGCATTATGAAATTGCGGGTGTTACAACCTACGTCAGTAAGTGTCTGACATATGTCAAGGTCAAGGCCGAATGCCAAAAACCATCTGGTTTGTTGGTTCAACCTGTGATCCCGGTGTAGAAATGGGAAAACATCACAATGGATTTCGTTACTAAATTGCCAACGGCGTCGACTGTACAAGACACAATTTGGGTAATTGTTGACCGCCTTACTAAATCTGCTCATTTTCTACCAATGAGGGAGAACGACTCGATGGAAAAGTTGACTAGACAATACTTGAAGGAAGTAGTCACGAGGCATGGTGTGCCCATTTCGATCATTTCTCCCGAGATGGTAGGTTCACATCTCAATTCTGGCAATCACCTTAGAAAGCTCTAGGTACTCAATTGGACATGAGTACGGCTTATCACCCTCAGACCGATGGTCAAAGTGAAAGGACCATCCAAACCTTAGAAGACATGTTGCGTGCTTGTGTGATCGATTTTGGAAAAAGTTGGGATAGGAATCTACCCTTGGTAGAATTTTTGTATAACAATAGTTATCATAGAAGTAGTAAAGCTGCACCATTAGAAGCACTGTATGGTCGTAAGTGTCGATCACCTATTTGTTGGGCTGAGGTTCAAGATGCTCAACTCGCTGGCCCTGAGATTGTTCATGAAACTACAGAAAAGATCATCCAAATCAAGAAACGTATTCAAGCTACACGTGATAGACAGAAGAGCTACGCCGATAGGAGACGTAAGCCATTGGAGTTTAAAGTTGGAGATAAGGTTATGTTGAAGGTATCACCATGGAAAGGGGTGATACGTTTCGGCAAACGGGGGAAGCTGAACCCTCGTTATATTGGACCTTTCAAGGTATGTGCTAAAGTTGGAACAATCGCTTATCGACTTGAACTCCAGGATCAACTAAGTCGTGTCCATAGTACTTTTCACGTTTCCAATCTGAAAAAGTGTCTTTCCGACGAACCGTTAGCAATCTCGTTGGACGAAATTCAGATTGATGACAAGCTTAATTTCATCGAGGAACCTGTTAAAATCATGGATTAGGAAGTCAAACGTTTGAGGCAGAGCCATATACCGATTGTGAAAGTCTGTTGGAATTCTAGGCGAGGTCCTGAGTTTACTTGGGAGCGCGAAAACCAAATGAAGAAAAAGTACCCTTATCTTTTTGCTAACCCTACATCTACGTCTAAAGTTACGTCTTAAGCTTTGAGGATAAAGCTCTTTTAACGGGGGAAGGATGTCACACCCCGTAAATTTTAGGTCAATATTTTAACCTTTTTCGATCATTATTTTTGACTTTTATACGTTACGTTTGAATCTGGTAATTTTTCGGGAAGTTGTTCCGCGTAAAACTGAAAATCGTTATCGAACGCGTTCTGGCTTCAGACTTGGATTAGTCTACGTGTTACATGCATTATTTTATCATTTAAAGTGTTACGTAGGTCATGTTCACTTTCGGTTGCGATTTATACGTTTTTCGCATGCGTCGTACGGTTTTAGCGTTTTAAGTCAAACGAAGACCCGAAAACCCGAAATCTTTTCATGTAAACTCTAGCTATCATACGTCTCGTGTTTATAAGTCAAAAATGTCGTTCACCTCCCCCCCCTCTTGATTAAATGGGATGCATAAGCTTAAAATAAAACCTTGAAGCATCTTTTACCTTTAATTTGAATTTTTAAGCCTCACATGCAAATATAGTGATGTTTTGGAAGCATGCTCCCATGCATGAGATGTGTGCTTGTCTTCTAGCTTATAGGAGGACCACTATCCCACTAACTCTAAAGGATGGAATCTTGATTTAATTTAGTTAGCTAGTGATCAAGACTTGAAACCCCCTGTCTCTAGTCGTTCGAACCATAAGGACACCAAGGGGAGTCTAAGAAAATTTTCATAAGCCATGGTTCACATAATATCCCTAAACCCTAAATCCGTGTCCCTATAATTACCATGTTATAACACTTCTAGGTCATTTCTCATTTCCAAGCCTCACAAAAATTTCTTTTCTCTCTTTCTTTCTTCCTTGCTTACATCACCAAACAAACACCCTCTTAGGGTTCATTTTTCTTCATTTTCTTTAAGATCCAAGTATTCTAGGTTAATTATTTGTTATATCTAAGGTAGTTGCAAGTGTTGGTTCTTTGATTCCAAGGGTTTGTTCAAGATCTATAGTTAGGGTTTTGATTTATTCAAGTGGGTTTTGCAAGATTTGTTATTAGGTTTAAGATCTAAGATGTTCATAGTTAGATCTTGTGTTTTCATATTGATATCTCTTCTTTTTGTAAGTATATTCTTGATCTTTCTTTATCTCTCTCTTTTCTTGATCAAGTCTTATATATATCCTTAGTGTTTGTGTTATTTTCAAAAGAAACTAGTGGGTTTATAAACTAATAAAGTTTTAATGTGTTCTTGATATTAATACTTTGACTATGGAAAGGATGAGTGAGCTTATGTGTTGCAGCAATTCGTGAGATTGATGGGTATTAGGATTTATTAAGAGTGAGATTGTGTGGGTATGGATTAGTAGTGAAAAACAAACAAAAATTCACGGGGTTAGGTTAGTATAGGCACTATTATGAAGTTTGGATGGATTTTTGGGAGCGTTTGCGAAAAATATGGTTGTTGATCCGATTTTATTTTGAGGTTTTAGGTGCCTTAAAAATGTTTTCATTAGGCAAGAAGGTAGTTTTTAGAGATGTTATTTTGAATAAATAGATTTTCATATATCGAACACTAAAAGCGGACTAAAAACGGCCAAGTTATGGCGAAATGAATTTTGGAATACTTTTTGGAAAAATAAGTAATTTAGTTGCTGATTGGAAATTAAAAAGAGGTTTTCGGACACTTTCAGACATATTTGAGCTTTTAAAACATTGGAGAAACGTATATAGACACTAGTATAGTAAGTAGAAGCTTTAGAAACGTCACAAATATATTGTCGGGATTTCTAAAACGGGAAACTTTTAAAAATATTAACTTTTGATATTTATTAGCGAGATGGACTTGGAAGTTAGGCATTTAGGTTTAAGTAGCGCATTCTAGGTAAATGGAATCATCAAATATTAGGGGATGGTATTAACGTTCTAAAACTTAGAACTTTCCTAAAATAGTAACTTTCCGAAAATAGAAACTTTTCGTAAAACATGGCGTAACGTAACTATAAACCTTATACTTTCATAATGACACGTTTTTACTATATAAACTAAAGCGCAAACACTTATGGATGTCTATTTTTCTTACAAGCGTATTATCTGATGTTTCGTGTTTATTTCTCGTTTCTAAAGCGCGTCTATTAATTAGGTCGCAGTTAGAGTTGCGTCATCGTTATTCACTTTGTTGAATATCTTGCTCACTATTTTCTTAAGGTGAGTTCATAGCCCCACGTTTTTACTACTTTGCTTTTCTATTTGGGGGTGAGAAACATTGGTTGCTTTTAAACATTGGAAACAAATGCTTTACGTTTTCCTAATCTTGTTTACATGTTGCCTAAAGAGTGTTGAAAGTTGTAAGCCCAAGTTATCATGAACCGTTAGTTACTTATGATCAATTGGATTGGTAAGTGAGCGTGAGTGTTGTAAAGAGATCTATTGGGACTAATCATCCCCGTCCGGGTAAGTAGCTCTTACTGGATCAACGGACGTATACCATGTCGAGTGATACGGTGAAGCGCTATGATGGCACCCGTCAGGGCAAGTTTATTAAGCATTACGCATACTTCCGTTATATTTTTCCTCGGTGTCATAAACTTAGTGCAACGTAAATACCTTTTTATGTGATATTGTATCTGTTATAATAGTCACATGCGTTTTGCAAAATTTGTGGTCCATTCTTATATCAAATTCAAACATATGAATTCACCAACTTTATGTTGACGTTTTAGCATGCTTTTCTCAGGTGCTTAGCTGTGGATGTCTTTATTTTCTATATGGTGTCGCCTTGCATTGGACCGATTTTCAAGAACTATTATTATCTGTTTTAACAACGTTGTCAATTTCTAAAACTTTTATTCGCTTTCGCATATTATCTATGAACCTATGTAAAACTTTAACTACTTTCATTTAATGCAACGATGTTGGATTTCTAAACGTACCCTTAGAGGTCGTTCTTTGTATCTTATGTGATGTATATTATGACGTCACGCCCTCGGACACGTGTTTCCGTCCAGGCCCTGTTTTGAGGTGTGACAATAATGAAAGAGATCTTGGATTGAAACATCATAATTCTTATAGGATGAGTTTATGAATGATTAATACAAAAGGTAAGTAAAGTAATTTCTCCCTTGGACTAGTGGTGGAATTGGTCGACCTAATTGAGCTTGTGTCGCCCCTTGGTACTCGGGTGGAAGGGTTAATGTCAAATGTGTAGAATGAGGGCTCTATTTATAGGTTTCGATTTGGTTACGGCAAAACTGATGCGTTTGGTTACACCTAAGAATGCTAGGATGAGTCATAAATCTTCAATATGGCAGGTTATGGCATAATTGAATCAATTACACCGTAATTGAAGTAGTTACTCCATAACTGAATCAGTTACTCCGTAACTGAAGCATTTACGGCGTAACTCTACAGCAAAATTATAGTTATTGCAGAATTGTTACTCTTCAGTTGTGATCCAGCTTTAACTCAAAACACGAAAGTTGTAGATATCATTTTCCTCTTTCTATGGCCGCTTGAATCAACTTCAAAGGAGTTAGTATGAAGAAGTTATGGAAAGAATACTAGAGCACATTTCCGAAGATATCTCAGGAGCATTTTTTAACTTTTCGGCTTCGTTTCTTCACATAATTCTTACACGAGCCTTCCATAATAACTCCAAATCATAAGTGAATAATTTCATAAGTATTTATTCAGTAGAAGCATCCATTTTTCATGTTATTTCGCTCCAATGCCTTATTTATCCTGTAAATGTAAATATCAATGTTTTAAGTATAATTTTCAGGCATTTAGACAATAATTACAAATATTTTGATACTAAAAGGTATTAACTATTTGATGTTATCAAATATCTCTCCGCTTGACTTCTACTTGCCCTCAAGTAGACCTGTTAGAATAATTCATAAAAGGATTTCCCCAATATAACTTGGAGAAATGAATGCATAATTTACTTGTGTTAGAAAACATCAAAGCCGAACAACTTACGAAAAGGGGATCAAAATCACTCAACCCTCACTAGTCTAAGTGTTTCATTTTCGGGGTGATCACTCAACTGTACTGTCATAGCATGTATTTTATCATAAGCTTGGAAAGTACACAAATCTGCACCAGCTAGAATTAGGGTCTAAACAACTCTTAAAGGCAACATGGGTGACACACACAGGTTTGAACAGGTGATTGACTCTTTTCGATACCACTAATCTAGAAAAGGCGACAAAACCATACATGCTCGCCCAAATCCATGAACGAGACACATGCGATTGCTCAACTCCTTAACTCGAGCAGGCTAACGGTCAGAAAAATTAAGAAAGGTTAGGATAAGACATGGGATACACATATAATTGGTGAAAACAAACACAAAATAAATAGTCTAAAAATCTAAGGTTGTCATAACCGGCTACTGTCCATCCATGAGTTTAAGTGTCCAAGCACGAAAATCTGATCATAACAATAATAATAGGCTAGTATCGGATGTAATAATGTAGTCCTGCTTTGAAATGATGAAGCAGATCATACTAGCCCAACCTTCAAAATCATATAAATGGTTTATAGTTGCACCATCTCCATATCTCGAATAATTGTTGGTTTTATAACATGTAACCAACATATATATGCTACGGAAGTTTATTCATACACTTTTTTAACACATTACTTTTGTAGCATATGATAATAACAACATATATCCCCTCACTTGAGATGAACAACTTCGAAAGTGATGATACACGGGGATCCACATAGATCAAGAATTATAGGTCTTCCACGAACGTGCTAAATTTCCGAACCCTTACCCTTGAACCATGAACTTAAGTGGCCAAAGATTTCAACACAAAGAAAATATAGACTACAGGGTTGGCTTAGGCGAAATGGTGTAACGATACATTTAATATATTGGGTTAAAACAAGGATTGGCTTAACAGGGTGATCTAGGGGTATCTTGCACTAAAAATGAGTGTAACAAAGGGTTTTATCACATGAGGTCGACAAGTTAGTGTAACTAGTCCATAAACGCGCACAACAATACACCTATGAGGTATATATAGGGTAAAATTCTAAATGTTGCCTTCTTGAACTATCTATTCCTGCTAATCAATTAGGTCTCAAAATGATGTACATGCCAAGTTCAAAAGTGTACAATACTACCGGCACACTCATATTTTGGTGGATTTTTGTAAAATAGATGAAAAAGAAATCATCAGGCTTAACCTCATCAATTGGAATAAAGGGTAATAGTGCGCTCGGCAAAGATCTATTCTAGTTCAGTAAGAAAAACATGTCAAAAATTTTAAAAATGGCACAATTTTTCCAAGAAACTAGAAAATCGAAGGCAAATATAAGTCAAGTAATAATTCTACTCCCATCCCCTACTTGGGTTGTACAATGTCTCGATTGTACATTAAGCAAGTGAAAATTTCAAAAATAAGAGTAGAATTAGAAAGAGAGAATCCCTGAGCGTTGCTCTGTGCTTCGAATCATAATGGCAAGAGATGAATTCCTGTCAAGAACACTTTGAGTAAACTCGTATCCCCTAAAATCACTAAACAAACCTAAATGCATTAAACGTTCAGAACAAAATATATAGGAAAACCTAACTCACTTTCGTAGGAATCATGGTTGCATTTAGCATATGCAACAAGCCTTTTAAACCACTTGGTGGCCTAAGAGGACGAGTGAAGTCTCGTGACGGTTTATAGAGACACAAAGTTTATTTAATTATACACGGTTTTGTAAAAACTTTCAAACATTTTTATGGTTTGCAGGAAGGAATTACAGTGTAACCATGAAATGAGTTACGCCGTAATTATGTGGTTTATAAATTTTGAATTTTTTTAAGATTGATTACGGCGTAACCTATTGTTTTATTACGCCGTAACCAAAGCAACTACGTCGTAATTGCTAGAATTGCGCCGTAGTTTGTTGTTAATCAGCAACTAGTTTACCACACAACACGAGTCGAGGAGACCTCGAATTCCATCTTCTTGCTGTGAGAACCTTCAAATCCAAGTAAGAACAATACAAAAACAACTAAATGAAGAAATGAAACATAAAAAGATAGACATGGGGTGCCTCCTATGAAGCGCTTCTTTTTGTTCGAGTCACGAGCTTGACTCCACCGTTATTTGCCAAGTAATAAGACGTTCCTCCCCTAACTGGAAATCAAGTGCGGGTGAGAGTAGCAGTAAACACCATGAGGGCGTAAGGTTTCCATTGGGTAGGGAAAACTATATCGCAGATGAGACTTCATTTCCCTTTTTTCTCACTGGTTTCGTTTGGTGATTTTGGTGATTGGCTTTAATTCGTCGTAAACGACTAGTCGAGTTATACATATAAGTAAGTCCCGTTGGATGTAAAAATTACTTGAGGACAAGTAATAAGTAATCCCCGGATGTCGTGTCCCAACGAGAGATGAATTTGAAATTCACGAAAGCGATTTGTTTGATGTTTGATTGTTAAATAATTTGGTTTTTGGTTTCAAAAACTACAAATATAATAATAATAAACTAGATTATTCTAAATAACAATAAGCTAAGCAATTAAATGAAGAAATATAAAAAAAAAGATATGCTTGCTAAGTGATTTGTTTAGATCTTTAAGTATGAATTAAATATATAATTAAGTCCTTAACGATGAATCAATATCTTTCAAACAAATTATCTTCTCACAACGTTGGTTTTTATTGAAAACAATTTTTTATCAAGATATCGATTACTAAATTAATGCCTAATCATTCTTATGGCTTTTGCCCGCTCGAATAACCAAAACACTAATCTAAGTAATCCAAAAACCACTAATCAATATTTCCACTTTTATAATCACACTTAATTCACAAAACAATTTATCACTTAACAAGCATGAATAAAATCTACTCACTAAGCATACTAATCAACAAATAAGCAAACATAATTATTTTAAGCTAAATTAATCTAAACTACTAGTATTGAAAAGAGAAAGAGGATATAACCGAATGATGAACCGAATCGAATACAAAACCACCCGATTACATAAACAAAGCAAAATACCAAGTTTATTTCTCTATTAGACTTTATTTACTTATTAGATGATAAAGTTTGGAACTTTATACATTAATAAGCTAGTAAACTCTTAATAAAGCTCTAAACTTAGAAAATAAGCTAGTTTATGTAACCCTTAAGCTCCACGCCAAAGTGTAGAAGGATTTTTCATCAACAATAAGACTAGCAAAAGGTTAAGACAAATAAGCTTTATGAATAAGTTATAAGCTGAAAGCTTAAATTCCAGAATATCAAGAATTTTAAAATAGAAAAGCTAAAAGCTAGTAGATCTAGACTAATAAGCTATTTTAAAACTATTATGAAAACTAGATCTATTTGTAAACTAAATAGAATAAGCTAGATCTAAAAATAAAACATGAAATAAGATAACAAACTAAAAGCTCTTGGTGATTTAAGCTAAATCTAGATCGAATAAGCCATGAGAAAGCTTATTCGATATGAAGAAATAAGCTACAAGAAAGAAAGTTAAATCCAACAAGACCTCAAACGAAAATAAGCTCAAACTAAAAGCTTATTTAAAAACTTATTTGAACCGAAACTCATAAAAGAAATAAAGGATGAATCAAATAAGCTTTGAAAGATTATTTGATTTACACTTCTTTCTTATATAAGCTGCGATAATAAACCAGAAATAAGCTTATGAAAAGCTTATGTTCGTTAAACTCGAACTTGAAGAAAAGAAGAATAAGCCACGAGTAATAAGCATCCAAACACCAACTTCATTTCATTACTAATAAGCCAAGAGATCCAATTACAATAAGCTAAATAAGCTTTTTTAAAAAGCTTTTACAAAAAGACCTAAAATAAGCTAATTACTAGAAACTAAATAAGCTAAAATTTAAGAGTAAACTACAAAACTAATACTAAATCTCTTACTACACACACTACTCTACACCTCCAAATGAGAAGCCGAGCATCCATTTTATAGCCCAAATCCCTGAGGGGTATTATAGTAAATTTCCACAGGGAGCGTCTCACAAAATTTCCACGAAGGTGCTTTCAGATCTGAAATACGTGTCATGTCCAATCATCTCTTGACACCTGTCCATCTAGATACACATTTATAACTAATCACTTGCTTGAAATCCGCTCCCTCATACAACTGCTAACATTCCTGATCCTCCAATCAAATGATGCCACATACACCATTCTAGAACCTTTGGGATTGATACTTGGTACTGAACCCATCTGAACCTTGGACTGATTCTTCTAAGCCCCCTGCACCTCGTACTGAACCTGCTAGCAATGATTAGAATGCCACGTGTCACCACCTCAGTGGTGCCACGTGGCTTGTCAGCTGTCCCTGGCGACGTCATCGGAGCCACGGCTGGACCATCGATCAACGACGGTCAACGGCGACGGTCAACGATGGCCAGTGGCGGTCAACAGTGGCAGACCACCGGACCACCGTCGGAACAATGGTCTAGCTGGGTCAACAGCAGGGTCGAGTCGGGTCAACGATCGGGTCATGGACGGGTCGGGTTGCCACGTGGACCACTCAGAGAGTGCCACGTAGCCTTGGAACTAAAACCTCAACAAATGGCTCGTAGGACTCGAACTCATGACCTACCGGTCATGAACCTAAGTGCAACCACAAGAACCACTATGCTAGAGCATAGTTACAATTATAGTAGGTAAAATTTATTATATAACATATTTTAAGCCAGGTCAGGTTTATATTATATAAAAGGTTCAAAATAGGCATGAAATGGGTCAAATAAAAAGGTTCAAGGGACAAGTATGGTACCGTTAAATTTTTAATTTCGTGCTCTTTCCAATGGTGTGATCGCGGGAATTTTACGAGTTCGTTTGAATCTTGATAAACGGAGAAACGTCATCGAAAGTCACCCGAAAATTACCGTTTTGCTTCGTTTTCAATCATTTGTACCCGTAAGACATTATAACACAATACAAACATATTTGCAATATATTTTATCATATTTTATAGTAATTAGTCCGATTTATAGTATTTTCCGAGGTATATATGATGTGTGTTTAAGCACACATCAATTCCCCCACACTTAGCCATTGATGGTCCCACACGCAATGTTTATAATACACGCCCAAAAATAAATAATTCAACCCCCCTTAACTTAATAATCCCTTACATCAAACAAGAACAGAAAATGTTCATTAAGAGAGTTTAAAATCATTTGTTTCTAAAGCGCCCCCGTTTTAAACACTTATTCATTAATAGATAAAATGCTAAGTATAAAATTTAAATAAAAATTATTTAAAAGGCTTTAAGAAAGGGAGTTCATCATCCTTGATTTTCATAATTCCCAAAGCAGGCTTAAAACAAAATCACAGCTAAATATAAGATTAGATGCTAACACTACTCATAAATGCTAATTGTGTAAACGCAGCCACTTTTCGCTCCCTTATTCCTAATTTCCTCTAAGGATTTTATTTGAAAAACATAATGTGAAACAAGATCACTTATTTAAATATATTAAGGCCTTATCATTATAAAGGTGACCGGTTTAAACCACAATTAGTTTGAAATCCTTTCCTAAAGAGACGATATGCTGAGAATAAGGTCCACATTAAGGTTCTAATTTCGCATGATTTAGGGGTTATCCTTTTTATTTCATCCGAAACAATTTAACTACGAGTCCAGAGACGGAGGCTTTATTTAGATAACCCCAGAGTCGAAATTTGGCTTTATTATGATTATTGCAACAATATTAGCCCTCGGTCCTTTAAACAACTACAACATCGAGAGCGAACCGACCAGAAACAATAGTCTTATTTCGACCTCAGAAATTTCCTTGACCTTTTTGAAGGATGCAACATCAGGAGCGAACCGAAAAGAAACAACAAACTTTTATCAGTCTCGGATTATCATTATTATTATTGTTACCTCCACCCTTTAAACGACTGCAACATCAGGAGCGAACCGACAAGAAACAGTTGGCTTATTTCAGCTTCAGTTTATTACATTCTTATTATTTATTTTATAGCTAAATTTCAAGTCTTGTGGTCTTTTAACTACCTAGACAAGGGGAGCGAGCCGTCAGGAATCGGTAGCCTATTTCCCCACAACACTGACAAAACCTCGATATGTACCTTACTTTCATCAGAAGGAATCTCTAAGAAGGGATCAAAACTAAGAATCACAAAAACCAAATCAACTTTATTTATTGAAAATTATTATTTTTATAGTTTTTAAGCTGATGGGAGCAAAAAGCCACAATTAACCTTTATGAGCTCTAAAAAGATCCAACTACTCCACGCTTAGCATCTAACTTATGTTTAACTCATCATTTTTCGTTCTTTGCAAAAGTTTAAAGTCTTGCAAACGCTTAGTCTCGAAAGCTAAGGGGGAAGCTAGAGTGTAATACCCGGTCAAGTCAAAAACTCCCTAGATCTAGCCTACGGGCCTTATTTCTACACATTTATATATTATTATATTTTTTCTATTTTCTTATCATTATATATATATATATATGAAGGCTATAGTGTGTAATACTCGAACACCCGGTCAAGTCAAAAACATCTAGATCCTAGCCTACTGCCTATATTTCTACACATTTATATATTATATATATTTATCTATTTTCGTTATCATTCATGATATATTAGCTAGTCAAATTACTTAAATGTACTTCAAAATATAATAGATTATCAGGTAAAAGTTAAAAATATATTTAAATTTAAAGGAGGGTTATATTGGATACCCTCCATTCTTTGAATACTGGGGGACTGATCCAAGCCTTCCATCTAAAACCCATTTAAGGCTGAGATTAAAACTCACTTATTAAACAAAAAAAAGAAAATTAATAAAAAAAGCGGAGGGGTATTATGGTCATTTCACGTCCCACACCAACCACACCTCCAATCACCCGCACCCCGTCTTTTAGATCTATCACTCTCTCTCTCTCTCTCTCATCTGACACACACTAAAAAGACATACAAACAAATATGATCTGAATCAATAATCATGAACATCTAATTAATCGATCATCTCATTCGTAAATTGATTATCTCCTTCTTCAGTTCATTAACAGCAAGTAAGTTCATCCAATCTGTTTTTATATATCTTTTTTTAGCTTATTTGATGTGAATAAGCTCATAATTCAGCTTATCATTTTTTAGCTTATTTGATGTGAATTTATCTACGAATTTAGTTTTGATGTGAATAAGATGATTACTTTTTAGCTTATGAATTTATCCTTTTTTAGCTTATTTGATATGATTAAGTATATGAATTTATCATCATCTGAATTTATATTATAAATTCAGCTCATTTACGAATTATGTGAATTTATCATGTTGAATGATAAGCTAGCTTATTAGGTGATTGATGTGAATCGGCTAATGAGTTATCATCATCTGAATTGATTATGCTGAATTATAAGCTAACTTATTAGCTTATTTTTATGAATCATTAGGTTTATGGCTTAATCTACGCTGAACAGATATAGTATGACCTGTTATTGAAAAATCATATATGATAAGTTGCCTGAAAAAATTATAAAAACTTATGTACTATATCATATATGATATAAGCTAGGTTTTAAGCATTTATACTATATCATATATGATAATATGCTTGAAAATAAAATACAAGTAGTTTGTGATCTCCTGGTGAGTACTAAAAAGTTAGTTTTGTGTATAATATCATATATGATAATATGCTTGAAACTAAAATACAAGCAAGCCTGTCATCTCCTGGTGAGTAATTAAAAGTTAGTTGTGTGTATAATATCATATATGATAATCTGCTTGAAAGTTAACTTCTTTACCATTATAATATCATATATGATTATGTGCTAGAAAATTGAATCAAATCTTCTTATTTGTATAGAGAATGTTGTTTTCAAGGCATCTTGAACATCACAAACATCCAAAGGCCCAAGAAGCTCAATGAAGAAGCTCATGAATTTTCATTTCACGTTCAAAATGTATTCTTCGTTTTTTTTTCTTGTAA